>PVJX010004152.1:0-98327 GCA_004027295.1 Dolichotis patagonum | reverse complement strand
GAGGCATATAGAAATCAACATTCCAGAAATTTGGCACAAATTGCTTCTTGACCTTTTGACTAAGATCAAGTGTAGAATTTTGGCACAAGAACAAAATGGTAAAACAAGCTAAAGAAAAGAAATGATAATACCTATAAAAGAAAGCCTGTCAGAATCACAGAAGACTTCTAAACAAAAACCCACAAATCAAAGAGAGACTGGAGTGAAGAATTTCCAACCCTAAAGGAAAACAATATTCAGTCTGTATTGATGTACCCTGCAAAACTATCTTTCAAAATTGATGGAGAAATAACATACTTCCTTGACAAATAACAATTGAAGAATTTTATTACCACCAAACCACTCTGAAGAATGCTCTGAAGGACATATTAGAAAGAGCAATGAAGACCACAAACACAGGAACACCAATAGAAAGAAGCTGCCAGCAATTAAACAGCGGAGAAAGAGAACAAGCAACAGGAAAACAGTATGAAAAAGAAAAGCCAATACAGGTCAGTTACAACTATCAATGTAAATCGTCCCAACTCACCAATCAAGAGAAACAGACTGGCAGAATGGACCAAGAAACAAGATCCAACAATATGCTACACTCAAAAAACACTATTTAATCCAAAAAGAAATTCATAAACTAAAAGCCAATGGAGGGAAAACAATACTCTATGTCACAGCAACCCAGAAAAAAGGAGTAGTTATTCAATTTTCAGACAATGTAAACTTTAAGCCAAAACCAATCAAAAGAGACAAATAAGGTCACTATCTGCTTGTCGAGACACAACTCCAAGAAGAGATAACGATCATGAATATTTATGCACCAAACACAAGCTCACCCAACAACATAAAACAAATATTAACCGACATGAAAAACCAAATAAGCACACACACAGTTGTGGTGGGGGAGCTTAATACCGCACTTCACAAATGAATAGACCAACCAGACAAAAAATCAGCAAAGAAACATTAGAATTAAACCACGTCTATGAACAAACCAACTTGGTAGATGTCTACAGAGTTTTCCACTCCAAAACATCAGAATACACATTCTTCCAAGCTGCACATGGTACATTCTCCAAAACAGACCATATATTAGCTGAAGAAACATGTTTAAGTAAATGTAGAGGAACTGAAATCATCCAATGCATACTCTCTGACGTTAGCACAGTGAAACTGGCATTCAACAACAAAGGAAACCACAAAAATTATATTAACACACGGAAATTAAACAACACCCTTCTGAACAACCAATGAGTCACAAAGAAAATTAAAGATGAAATTAAACAGTATATGTAATTAACCAATAATGCTGACACCACATACCAAAACTTAAGGGACGCAATGAAAGAAGTCCCACAAGGGATATTTACAGTGATGAACTCACACAAGAGGAAAACAAATGAGCTCAAATAAACAATCTCATGTGAACCTCAAACTTATAGAAAAAGAACAAATCGAACTCAAACTCCTATGAGGGAGGATATTTTAAAGATAAAGGCAGAAATCAATGTAATACAGTCGAGGTAAACATTACAAAGAACCAATGAATTGAAAAGTTGGTTCTTTGAAAGAATAATTAAAGTTGATAAACCATTTGCCAGCCTCATAAAAAGAGGAAAGAAAAACCAAAAGTTAAGCAACTAAGTTTGAAAAAGGAAAAATAATGGATCCCACAGAAATCCAGGAGATCATCAATATCTAGTGTGAGAAACTTTATTGTAATAAGATAGAAACCAAAACCATTCCAAAACCATTCCTGAAAGCAAGTACTATCCTGATCCCAAAACAAGAGAAGAACCCAACCAAAAAAGAAAATTACAGACCAATCTCCTTAATGAACAGAGATGCAAAAATCCTTAATAAGATGCTAACAAAGAGAATATAGCAAATCTTTGAGAAGATTATATGCCATGAGCAAGTAGAACTCACCCCAGGGATGCAGGGATGGTTCGACATAGGCAAATTGGTAAGTATACTACATCATGTTATTATTTGTGCTTCAGTGTCCCCCCCAAAGCTCCATGCAGTCAAGGAGGGAGTGACTTTTGAAGGTGATTGAGTCTAGAGTTTGCTATTGGCTTACTGTCTAGCAATGGGATTAGCAGAGTGAATTTGCGCCCACCCAGGGATGGGGAGCCAGCATACAATGTAAAGGAGGGAAGGAGGCATACTTTCCCCTCTGCCCTTTCACTGTTGTTGTTTGCAGCCATCATGATGGGCTGCCCCTCCACCACACCACCCTGCCTTGGGACCAGCAGAGTGTAGATTAAAACCCCCAAAACTGTCAGCTAAGTAAATCTTTCCTTCCTTTACTTTGGGCATTAGGTATTTTGTCTCAGCAATGAGAGAAAAGTAACAAAGACACCATATTAACAGGATCAAAGACCAAATACACATGATCATTTCAATAGATGCAGAAAAAGCATTTGACAAAGTCCAACACTTATTCATGATAAAAACCCTACAGAAAACTGGAATAGACGGCCTTTAGCTCAATCTTATCAAAGCCATCTATGACAAACTAACAGCTAACATCATATTTAAAAATCAAAATCTTAAAGTTTTTACTCTAAATTCAGGAACTAGACAAGGATGTCCATTATTAGCACTAATATTCAATATAGCTCTGGAAACATTAGCCAGAGCAATTAGACAAGAGAAACAAATACAAGGAATAAATATTGGAAAGGAAAAAGTTAAATTATAATTATTTGTGGGTGACATGATACTCCACATAGAAGTACACAAAATGTCCACCAAAAAACTTGTAGATTTAATATCAAAATTCAGTAGTGTGGTAGGATATAGCCAGCACTCAGAAATCAATAGCATTTCCACACACAAGCAACAAGCTCTCAGAGAGAGAAATAGGGGTAGCACATCCTTCACAATAGCATCTAAAAAATGGGATACTTAGAGATCAACCTAACAAAGTATGTAAAAACTCTGTACTGTGAAAATTACAGTACCCTAAAAAAGGAAACTGAAAAGGTTATCAAAAAATGTAGATGTATCTCTCGCTCTTGGATAGGAGGAACCAACATAGAGGAAATGATGACCCTAATCCCAAAACTACTATACAGATTTAAAGCAATTTCAATCAAAACACCATTAACATATCTCACAGAGCTAGAGAAAACACTCCAAAAATTCATTTGGAACCAGAAGAGATCTGGAATAGCAAAAGCAATTTTCACAACAAAGGCGAGTCAAAGGGCAACACAATCCCAGACCTGAAATTATACTACAAAGAAACTGTAATTAAATCAGTATGGTATTGGAAAAAAAGCAGTCCTGAGGATCAGTGGAACACAATAAAAGATGCAGACATGACCCCAAACACACTGTTGCCTTACCTTTGACAAAGGAGCCAAACATGTTCGCTGGAAGAAAGTCAGCCTCTTTAACAAATGGAGCCGGAAAAACTGGCTTTCTACATGCTGAAGACTGAAACTAGACCCATGTCTATCACCATGTGCTAAACTAAAGTCAAAATGGATCAAAGATCTAAATAGTAAGATACAAACACTAAATCCGTTGGAAAACAGTTAGAAATCTTGAAGACATAGCTATAGGAAGAGACCTCATGGACAAAAACTAGAATGCAAGTAAAATACTACAAATAATCAAGAAAAGGCATCTTACCTTATTTAAAACTTTTGCGTTACAAAAGAAATCACCAACAGAGTGAAAATACAACCCACATAGTGGGAAAAATTATACCCAGTTATCCCACAGACAAAGGGCATATATCTAGAACATAGAATTGAAAAAAATCTGATACCCCAAATTCAAAGATCCAATCAAAAACTGGGCATGTCAGATGAAAACACACTTCTCAGATGAAGAAATATAAATGGCAAATAAATACATGAAAAAACGTTCGGCATCATTGATTATTTGAGAGATGCAAATTAAAACAACACTGAGATTCCATCTCACCCAAGAAAGAAAGGCTACCTTTAAGAAATCAACCAATATGAGAGAGAATATGGGGGGAAAGGAACACTTTACCTCTGTTGTTGGGAGTGTAGACTGGTGCAACCACTGTGGAAATCAGTGGGGAGACTGCTTCAGAAACAGTGGAATGGGATGAGAGGTCCCATTTGAACCAGCTGTTTCCTTTCTGTGTCTACCCAGAACCGAAAGCAACACACCACAGAGGTGTATGTGCCCCATGTTTATAGCAGCACACTTGGTAAAAGCTAAATATTAGGAACAACTCATATGCCCATCAACCAAGGAATGGATAAAAACGTTGTGACTTTTTACATAGTAAACTAATAGTCATAAAGAAGGATAAACTGGAGACTTTTGTATGTAAATGGATACAACTCGAGACCATACTCATAAGTGAAATAAATCAGATCCACATGTGTAAATGTCATTACTGTCTAAGTTAATTGAAAAGAAACTGTTCAAAAGTGAAGACAAACCATGATGGGGGAAAGGGTAAAGGAAGAAAGGGGAAAAGAAAAAAATATGTATACGTAAGATAGTCAAGATTGTTATACAGCTTATTTCTCTTAATTCATTGAAAAGAAAGATTTGTGCTAGTATCATTTGGACAAAGTATCATGCCTATATCTTATACTCTGAATAACTACTAGGAAGACAAGAGTATGCAACGTATTAATTATTGTACTTGTCTTACTAGCCTGTATCGAAATTGTGCTTCATTTTTATTTTTATCTTCTTTCTTTTTAAAATAAAAAAGAAATATATATGAAAAAAACATTGGTTATAAGAAAAACCACTACATTAAATTCAACATTTATTCATTTTAAAAAGCCTTTAAAATTAAAGAAAGACAGTAAATTTAGTCTACCAAATATATAGCAAACAATCTATTCAATGATAGTATCTTGAAAAGTCTCTGAGATGGGGAAAGAAACTATTACCACCACATAACCACTTCTACTGAACAGTTTTCGAGAGAGCTTGTTAGTGTGATGAGGCAAGAAATAAAACGTATTTTAGTCATTATAAATCATAATAAATTTAAAACATAATTTAGCAGTCTTTCTTTAAGAGGACATGATGGTATATGAGGAAAATCTACATGAATCTACAGGCATACTGTCAAATTTAATATGTATGCAAGGAAGCTAAGTTTCTGGATACAAGGTTAATAGAAAACAATCAATCATGCTTTTCTATTTCATTGAAAAAGAAGAAATCAACGTTTTAAAGCAATATTATTTATAATTGCTTCAAAATCATCACTTAGGAATAAATCTAAATAAAGGATGTTCCCAATAATGTGTATTAAATATCACTGAAACTTCTGAAAACCAGTGCTGTATCATTTTCACAGATTGGAAAACTCAAAATTGTAGAGATGACTTTCTCAATTAAGCCACAGAGTCAGTGAAATCTTACTGAAGTCTCAGATGTATGGTGAGGAGCCATAAGGTATGGAAATTTATATGGAAATTTAAAAAGGTCAAAATTATTCATGGCAGTGTTGCAGAAAATTAATGAAAATTATAAATTATACTATAAAATATTGAGAAGTACTATACATCTATTTAACTAAAGCTATAATACCTACTCAAGTATAGACAAACTCTGTAGAATAGAGCAAAATAGAATGCAGAAGTTGACCCAAAATTAAACAGACACCTATTTTTTTTTTAAAAAGTGACCACTTGGTAAGGAGAAAAGAAATAAGTATTAAAAGCACACAATAATAAAATAAAATATTTTAGAAGAATATCTAATAGAATATCTTTGTAATTTGTAGTAAAGATATCTTTTAAAAGGTATGCAAAAGGAAAAAATACATAAAAAGATGTTGAACATCAAGAATCATCAGAAATTGCAAATTAAAACCACAGTGATTGCCTCACATCTGTTAGTATGGATACTAATAGCAAACAAGTACTGCTGGAAATGGTGCAAAGAAATTGGATATGTTGGGCACAATTGGTGGGCTTGCAAAATACAGTGACCCTCGTGGCAAGATTAGGGAGGTTTCTCAAAAGGTTTTTTTTTTTTTTAAAGAGAATAAAACAAAAGAGGGCAGAACAAAGCAGATCAGAACAGAACAACATAAGCAACACAACACTTTAAAAAGTTCTAAAATAGAACTAACATGGCCAGCAATTCCATTTCTGGGTCTACATCCAAAAAGAAGCAGAGTATTGAAGAGATAATTTGCAAATTCACATTCATCAAAGCCCCAATTGTAGTGAAGAAGTGAGAGAAATTCACATGTTCCCTCCCAGATTAAATAAATAAGCAAATTGTAATCCATGCATGCTATGGACTCTTACCCAGCCTTAAAAAGGAGGGAGATTCTGTCCCATGCTCCAATATGGATGAACCTTGGATACAGTCCGATAAGTGGAATAAGGCTGTCACAGTAGGTAAGTAGTGTATGATTGCACATGTATGAGGTATTTGAAGTAGTTTGTTTCATAGGAAAAAGTAGAAATGTGATTATATCAGAAGTTGGAGGTCTGTGAGAAAAGATTAGTTGTGCAAATGGCAAACTTTGAAGACAAAATAATGTTTTAAAAAGTCATGCTTTGGGCTTCCTCCAGCTTGGGCCAAGAGGAGAACCAGAGAACGGCCCCTGAGATCTGGCCATGGCCATGGCGGAACCCAGGAGCCTGCACAAAGAAGCAATGCGCCCACCCTCTTGGTAAGCGCCTTCCTCTGGTGTGAGCAGGAGGAGACCCAGTAGTGTCTCTTGAGCCTACTGGTGCGGGCTTGGAATCCAGCATCCCCAAATCCCCCTGCCTCCCCCATTAACAACTGGGGCAGAGGTCTGAGCATCTCTTGGCAGGATGACTGTATCCAACATAGCAAATAGGGGGGTCTCCTCTATCTTCTCTTTAAGAGCAAGCGTTGCTTTCAGTTTTGTTTTAATTATGATTAATTGCTTTACTCTATTCAATATTCTATTTTGATTGATTTTATAATATTCTGTCTTTTGTTTGATTTACTATACTTAATTGACTAGACAACTATTGTGAAGATAATGAGATATACTATGGTATCTGTTACTGTTATCCTGGTAACCTGATGTGAAGTTCTGTAACAAATTCACTGCACTGTCTCAATTGGCTTTGTTCTATCTTATTCTGTTGTATTTCTACTACCTTCAAAATAAAAAAAAAGAAGTTGGAAGATGGGAGGTGAGCCAGGAAGTTTCTCAGTGAGCAGAGACTTTCACATTTATAAGATCAGCAAACTGTACATCTTTAAATGGTTGAGATTTTAATATATGTGTGTGTATTTAAAGATACACTAGAGCTCTAAACTAGACTGCATTAAAACTGAAGATTTTCTTCTATTGAGTCACTAGTAAGAAATTGGGAAATTAATTTTTAGAATGAGAGATAATATTCACAATATGGTAAAGGAGTTTATATGTAGAATGTCCTTTATATATTGCAAGGGTTGCTAAGAAAAAGAATCATAACTTGATAGAGAAAAGGACAAAAGTTTCAATAGACATACAAAACAGAAGATATTCAAATAGCAAATAAACATATAAGCACAATCAATCTCAGGATTGTTCTAAAACCGGAAACTGAAATACCAACATACGCTTACAAGACAAAACAGGGTACACTAAGTGCCAGTGAAAGTGTGAAATAAATAGGAACTGTCCTCAGTCCTAGTGGAAGAGCGAATTGGTCCAACTACTTTAGAAAACTCATTGTAAGGATCTACTGAAACTAAATACATGAATATCCTATGACCAGAAATTCCATTCTATGATTTATAACAAAAAATAGAATAAAACATCCACATTTGGTCATCAAGAGGAAAACAGCAACAATTTATAGCAGATACATTTGAATACTACTAAAGCACTATTGAGGTTAATCAATTACCTATCAGGATTAGAATGATTAACACACTGGCATATTCAGAGTACATGGGCAACAATCAACAGAATTCAACAAGAAGAGTCAATGAACACTGCCTATGAATGAGATTTTATATAATTCACTCCACTCGCCTTTCCAGTCTCTGCTTTAGGAGTCTGCTGATTAAAGGTTACCCACATCTCATCCGATTGCTAGTTAGGTGTCTGCCTGTGGCTTGTAGAAACCCATGTGCTATACATTTATAAATGTGCTTTTCTCTACATAGATCATATTTAATGTAAAAAGATTTTTTAAATAGTTAATTCTCAAGTAAAGTATTCAGAATTTTCATCTGTTCCTCCTTTACTCTTAGCTGCCTCATCTAAAGAGTCAAAGGTTTCGTGAATCACCTTGTAAACATTGTTACATTTTCTACATCCTCTCTGTCCAGTGCCGCTTTCTGCCTTGACGCTCCGTTCTCTTTACTCACTCATTCAGTGCTACACATGACACGCCCTGACACGCCCTGACACGCCCTGACACACACTGACACGCACTGACACACACAGGGTCTGTGCCGGCAGGAACTGCTACTCTTCCTGACCTGAGGCTGCACAGTAAACCAAGGGGCTATCGTGGCCCTCGATAGATGTGTGTCCCCAGATATGCACCTGTGACAGCAGTGGCCCCTTAATGTGACTGACCCACCAGGCCAATCACTGTCTTCCCTTGGATTTTGATGGTCAACATGAGTTGCTACAAACTTCTTGAAAAGTATACCAGAAATATTTGTTAAAATAAGCTACACATGGGTTCTTTAGCCATGTCATCTAGACAGAAGCAGTAATTCAAAATCCAAATAGATGCATCTATGTTTGTTGGGTGCAATTTTTTACTGTGGTAAAACTTTACATTTAAGTTCATGAAACCTGAGAATTCCTCAAGTCCCTCAACACAAACATTCTTTCCCTTTCTATTCTCACCCGTATATCTGGGATTTCTTTGGTCTTCTCTTGCTCCTTTTGGTCGCCCTTCTTTATAGAATGAAGACTGACCAACCCTTCCTTTGTGGGACTACGCAACCCCAGGGCTCAGCTGACTCCATCCGGCACCTATGAAGTGCTTAGACCTTGCGGCACTGTGCCATCGACTACTCTTGGGGTTCAGATATTCTGTGATGTTTCTTTTGTATCCTCCAATAACTACAATAAAGGATTAACTACGACTTGTATAATTCAATTCCAAAATGGAACAGTGGTTAACAGAACAAAGTATCCCCAAAACCTTCCAAGTAAATCAGCATTTTTTTTCTTAAACATCCTAAGGAAACTCATGGTTGCTCCATAGTACTTATAAAAATCTCCTTTCTCCCTACAACTTACATATTATTCTTATAAACCATAAATGGTATCCTCATGATTCTCCCTCCCAAAGTAGCCCGTTTGATCTTCTTTCCCATATGCATTTTCTTATCCTATATTCTCTTTTCTTGACTCAAAAGTGCAGTCATTTGGCACGAAGGTCCCTACTTAGAACTGAAGGAGACTGAAGCAGAAAAAGCCAGATTTCTTTTTAGTAGACACAGACAGAAAATGGCTATATATAAATAATTTTCTGCCCAACATATATCTGTTCCAAAATTACATCTCCTCATATTTATTAGACTAGCTCTCATCAGAATATAAACTCCTTGAGGATAGGGATTCTTTTTAACTTTATTTCCAATCTTTAGAACACATGTAGGCAAGAATGTGGTTAAGGGTGAAAGACTGAATTTCTTAAGATGCACTGTAAATCTAACTTCATACCTTTAAAACCCTTTATCTGTGTCATGGTATTTTCCCTGAGATTCTCGAGACTAGATAATGTATACTTCTATCAAAACATACAATTTAATTCAGGGTATATCTGTGGAGAAAATTGCAGTGAGGCTCTTTTTTTATTTATGAAAAGTATGATATCTTGGACTTCACTTATTTTCTTGAGCAGTCAAGAGTGTTATGAAATTCACTCTTTATCAAAAGAGCAGAGTCTGACTCAACAAAGCTGAAAGCTTATATAAAAGAGAGACTTTGCTTTGATCTTAGACCCAGGACAATGCAGTTTGATCCTAACTCTAGGTTCCGCATTAGGGATTCTAGGTAAGAAAAATCTCTCCATGCCAGTGAGTTCAGCGGGGACTTGGGGAGTTTCCCCAGGGCTTGACTAAGACCTGGATAAAGGAGATTCTTTTGAGAATCTTAAAGCTTTGTGATATACAGCAAATGTCTTTCACGGGAACCTCAGGATGGGGATATGAACTGAAAAATACAAATATCAAATCATAGTTGTATAGCTATAGTAATATTTAATGAGATGCTGGTGAAGAAAAAATTTCTGAAAGTTTAGAGCTTTAATGATTTTTCTCTCTTTGTTTCTATCAGTCCTAAAAACTTACATTCATGGCCATCACACCACTTGAATTTTTTGGGTTTTGTTTAGCTTGATTTGGCTTCTAACAACAAAAAAAATAATCTGAAGATCAAGTGCCAGTGTAGCTCAATCGTCTTACCAGTTTTAACTGCTTTTTTGGAATTGTGCAAAATTCTTTTTTTTTTTTTTGAGTTTGTTAAATCATGGCCTTTAAGCACAAATGGTTGTTTGGTTTCATGGTGTTATAGGGCTACCAATTTGAAGATTTTCCTTTAGAATAAAAAAAAGTATGCAAAAAAGAAAACAATTACTAGTTTTTTAATCACATTATTCTGCTTCATATTTCTAACATTCCTACTTTAATGTGGAGCATTTTTTAAAGAAAAAAGCATGATTACAATTTCTAAGTTCACACAAGTATGACTGGACATAAACCAGATCACCAAATGGTGAAAAGTCATAGAACTCTATTGCTAGAACGAATCTGAAAAATATGCGCTTAGCACTGAGGGCTGGAAGTGACCTTTAAAAAGGCACTGATTTTCTCTGCACCTTAGCACTCCTGGGTGCAAGATGTGTATGTTAGCAAACAAATCAGAAGAGTTGATAAGCATTTCTGTTTTAAATAATCTATATTTAGAAGAACCTACATAGCAAAAGGCTAAACAAACTTCTGGATTCCTGAAGCTTTGAGAGTACAAAAAAGCTAGAGAAATATTTGAGTTATAGAAATTCAGAGGAAAATATGTTGATCCATGAAGACTCTCTAAAACACAAATTGGGCAAGATCTAGAGTTAATGAGAAAGTGAGCACACTGAGTAAAGTAGAAAATGGTTGAACGTTACTCAACAGAGAAAAGAAATGAAAAAGTTAAATGGGTCAAAATGTTAACAGTCCATCTGAAGGACAGCAATTACTATATAAAATTCCATTATATGTTTCCCTTGCAATGCTCTAGTTATGCATATTCAAAATCTTTCTTAGCATCAACTCTAAGAATGCAACATTTTGAGAAATTCCAGTATTTTTGTCAATTTATTATATTTTCACATTTCCTGAATATGACATATTGAGTCTAAGTAGATAAACCAAGTACAATAAATGGATATTTTTAATTTTACTTCTCATGCTGTTGATGTCATGATCCCAACAATAAAAATCTTGTGTGTGAATAAAGCTGCCATCTCAAAAATGCACATCACCAATTGGCTTACTTGTTTTACTGGATTTTATTTCATTAAACAGTAAAATTTCAGTCAAATTGAAAAGGCTTTCTTTATTCAGAATTCATTAACTTTAATGAGATTTAGAAATGCAGAATGACTACAGAATTGGACCATTAATTCTTCTGAAACACAAATTTTCAAAATCAACGTTTGAGGAGGAAAAATCACCGTCACACTCAAATACTTGCTTTGAGTTTTTCGATTACTGAAGCAAAATTTGACTTGACTTATGTTTACAGTGTTATAAAGAGGAATGGAAATGTTATCCATAGAAAGATCCATGGCTAATTAAAAATTTCAGATTGTATAATATGAAAATTATTGTTTGCAACGAATCAGCCCCTCAGCCTTAAATGTGCGTTCCGCGTGCTCACCCATCAGGAGCCACTTTCACGTGGGGGGCAGCTCTTGACATTTACCTTAATCCTCAGACCACCCAAACATAGCGCTCTGCTATTTGGAAACCACACCCTGCAACTTTCTTTCTCGTCTTAAGGCCTATTTTTAAAGAGTCATCAGTTATCTGTAGAAATTACTCATCATGGCAATGGCTTCTATACATAGCCTCACAGCCCATCCTTCTCCGAAGTGTCTAGCAGAGAAGGGATAGGAAAGGTGCTCTCAGAGGCCAGGAGTGGGGCCAGGAGCTGCCCCCCGAGCTCTGGGGGCACCCTGATCAGACTCTTGAAGGCCCCACCTCACGAGATTGTGTGTGACAGAAATCTCACAGAAAAGGTGTTTTAAGTAAGTCACTACAGTAGTTCTTTGTGATAGTTTTAAACTTTTCACATCCTAATACTTAAGTAGTGGACTGCATTGTATTCATTTTAAGGTTACTTCAAGAAGTTTTTTCTTTTCCTGGTAATCAAGTCATCTATTTTATCATTCTGCTTTAGGATGTACAAGCTGTTACAACAAAATTCTACAGATAAGATGGTTTAAAAAAACAAAAACACTTACATCTCCACCTCTTATACTAGAAGCTAGAAGTTCATGATTAAAGTAGTTATATGGCTGGATCCTGGCTTGAAGACGGTAGTTCTTCTCACTGTGCTCATATAGTCTGTTTTCTCTTTCTCTTTTATAAAACAATTAATCCCTTCATTAAAGCACAAACCATATGAACTCAGCTAAATCTAATTACAAAACTGTAACTCCAAATACCACCCCATTAGAGATTAGGGCTTCCATATATGAATTAGGGGTTCAAAAACCTTCACCATCTTGCATTCCCTTGAATAAAGGCAACATCTGGAATGAGATCATCAATTTACACTTTCTTCACTGGACAGATTTCAACACCTATGCTTTTTATAATCATCACAAAATGAAGAGTCACAATTACCACCTAAAACATGAGTTTACCAAGCAGAAGTAGAACAGTTTCTAAACTCTATGCCATGATAAACTTCTTGGCCATCAGCAACAAGAAAACAGAATGTGAATTAATATTTCACAATGATCATCTCAGTGAACATATACTGTGTCATTTGAATTTCTGACATTGAAAGGGAGTACAATTAATAATTAATAGAGTCACTGATATAGTTATGAGTACTAATTAATCTAATTATGAATAATTATTTCAAGACTACAAGCATAAATTGGGACTGTTCTTCCCGGTGTCCAATCGAGAACTTCGCTGAGTCCTTGATATGCTTTGCGTTATTTAAATTCTTCACATTCCCAACAAGCATCGTCATCCCTGTTTGACAGGCAAGAAAAGTAAAATGCAAAGAAATTAAGTTATCGAGTAAGACAAAGAACTGAAATTTGAACACAACTGCACATCTGGCTGAGGTCTGGGCTTTTCCTTCCAAATCTCTTGTTACTGGTATAAATTAGATAAATAATAGCAACCTTTCAACAAACACCTAAGAGTTTCTCTGTCATCCTCCTCCTCCTCTTCTCTCTCCCTCTCTCTGTCTCTCTCTCCCCCCCATGTCCCTCTTTCCCTCCACACCTCTCTCTTTCTCTGAATATAAGTAAGGTTCTAAAAGATAAACATATTGGTCAGAGGTCTGGGAGATGAAAGATACTTCTGCATCTAAAAAAGGAAATAAATTTGGAATTTCACAAATTCCTCTAAACTGAGTGACAGAACTGACTTCCATTTCAACTGAACTACTGTTACAGCCCTTGTGGGAGCATTTTTCCCAGAGCCTTATGCAGCAAAAATAGAAAACAAACCTGCTAGTGATACCCAAGGTTGTAGGTATCCATTTCCACCTCTCAGTTCCTATACCATGGTTACTTTATATGGGCAATACAGCACCATATGTATGATGCTGATACGGAATACACACACTCCTTTGGGAACCTACCCTTAGCTCCTCCAACCTTTGCCACCTAAGTGATGCCATAACTGGTTTTCAGAAGACTCCACCAATCTATCAATCTGATGCTTTAGGATGGGGAAAAAGTTGGTTATACCAGTGAATACAAAGAGCACAGGTCCATTGTCCCACTTTTTCAACAAGTAAGTTCCTTGGTGGGAGACAATAATAATCTGTGGAATATAATAATAGAGGATAAAACATTTTTCAGATTCATAATTAGTGGGTTTTGCAGAAACAGTGCAGGAAGGGAAAGCAAATCCACATGCAGAGTAAAAGTCTATTACAAGAACAAAATGCTACCCCATTCCATAACAGAAGGGGTCCCCTGTAATAAATCTGTTCTAAGGTACCAAGTTCATCACCCCAGAGAATCATGCCAGCTTGAGAACTCAGTGCTGCTCTCTGCTGCTGGCAGACTGAGCAGTGGCCATAGTCAGAGCAGCCTTGCTAAGTAGGTGTTCATGTTACCATCTCTCATCTCCATCACCACCACTACAGCCAGCATGTTCATGACCCAGGGGAAAATGGCAGGGGTGACTGCAGAAAAGGCTGACCAATCTCCACAGAGCAAGCCATACCATCTGCCTCATTATTAAACTCTTACTTTGCCAAAGTTGCAATTGGTTAAGATTCACACACGAGATAGACATCACTCTTTGACTATTTGGAGCCATTTATCTACACACCACTTTCCCAGACCTCCATGTCACCAATTTTCCAGTTGTGTTCCTTCCAAATCCCTCACTGAGAGAGGCCGGGTTCTTGTATAGCAACTCTAGGAAAGCAGCAGAGAGCAGCTACAGCCGAGAGTCATCTTCCAGCCACCTTCCCAGATAAGGTGGCACCAGCCAGCACCTGTAAGGCCATCACAGCATCTGTTATGTATGTATATCATTTGTTCCCTTCTTGCTGGGCAATATGACATCGAAACTTGAATCAGGATAAAGAAAGGGGTTTAAACAGAAACTTAAATTACTACTGATATTAGTAATGTTGCCCTTAGCAATTTACAAGTCTGCAAGCTTTGCTTTGCAACTTATAATTAGCAAAATTATAAGAAATGTTGAAAGTTCAAGGACCAGTTTACAACTAAATCCTTCATCTTGCACTATCCCCAGTTTTAGCAAAGCAGATTTCCAAGGTGGAACATCTCTGGACTGCTGACCAGAGGTCCCTATTGCTCTACATGCTTTAGGGCACATTTATGCTAAATGGAAAGACGTATAGGCTCCATTCTCTATTACCTAAGTTTTATCCAGTATCAGCCAGTGATGGATTTTCATTATGAAAATCGTTCTCAAGTTTCTTAAATAGTATACAAATTTCCCAACCCTGTTCACGTTTTAAAAATATAACATGTAATTAACTGTTCCACAGTTTCTCTGCAGCATATACTAAATCTGTGTGGTAGAATGATTTGTAAGGTTATCCTCTTGAAATGATACACACATCTAAAAGATGCCTTTATTAACTAGATGAACCCTGCCTAGGAAGTCGTAGGCTTCTGAGGTTCTCTCCCAGCTGAGTTGTGCTCTGTGACAAACAGCATTTCACATCCTGTGCTCAGCTCCATCAGAAAGGTGAAGCACGTGCTGACTAGAATACACAGTGTGGAGAACATTCTAGAGATGAGTGTGAAGATTGCAATGCAAGGCTCACATAGTTATTGCAAAGTGCCAACCCTGCAATTAAGTGTGAATATTGAAGTTTTGGTTTAGGAAAAGCAACTCAGACATTAACGTCTTTTGTCTTAATAAATAAATAAATAACATGCATCCCATAGGCTCACCACCACTGCAGTAAGTATCCATTGCTGGTGCCTACATTTCCTGTTCACTTCACATGACTAAACTATTACAAAGTGAACCCAAAGACGCTTACACAAGCACTTTAAGGAAGCAACTTGGAAAGTTAATTAAGCTTTAAAATATTTGTTGTTTTATGTAACGATTTCCAAATGATTGTTCAAAAAGGATTACTCACTGAAGTTATTATGTTTTCTAGAATTTATCTTCCAAGAAATCAGCGGAACTATGTCATTGTGATTATAGTCCTTTATCCTCAAAATTATTGACTCTATAAACCATTAAAGAATGAATGCCCTGTGCTTTTATAGAGTTATACCTGCAATTTATTATACTTATTTATTTAAACCATCTTTTTCTTTTATATCTTTTTAAGTCATACAGGGAATGAAGGTGTATTACAGCAGGAATAGGCATGTGAGGTGACAGAGAATAGGTATGTTAGGTCTCAGGTCCCTGTCTCAGTCCCAGAATCTTCTCAAGTAGCGGTGCATATTCCATGGGGTCACTAGGTATCAACAACCAGCCTTCTCTCTGCCAACTACTTTATACTGTGCAATGGGCAGTGTTGTTTATTTTCATTTCCTCACTTAATTGCATGCTTCTTGCTCCAGCACCAAGCCAGGAGACAGGAGGCAGAAGCAATGGACTAAGCTGGGATGATCATGTATTAGGCTCTGCTCCTTCCCTTAAAACAAGATGGCTGCTCCTAAGCCAATGAGAGTTACCAAGCTGGAAAAGCATTCCCTTCATTTGCATAGTCAGATACTGCAGAAGATCCTGTGAAAACTAATGCCCACTGTGCAAAAGACACCAATTGACCGATGTTCAGCAACATGGATCTAAAGGTGTTGTAGATATTCATCCGACAATAAATATCAAGCTAAGTAGGCATCCTGGCAAACCATGTAAATTAACTGCTAGATGACACCATAAAAGATGATCAGAATACAGTCTTGCCTTCAAAATACATGCCATCCTTAAATATTCTCTCTCCATAAATTTCTAGCAACCTGATTTAAAATCGATCATCCAAAGAAATAGTATTAGCTGAACAATTTGAATAACAAATGGAAACAAGTGTGTGTAATCATATATGCATGCATAATTATTTGTACCTCATTTAATGATCTATTCAAAGTACATGATCATTTCCTATGCGCCCAGATATTTCAGGATAGTGCAGTCTAATAATCCAAAATATAGAATCATTCAATGTTGAAACAAAGTAAGCTTTGCAAAAATCTGTCCTTTTTCCTCCAATAAATGCCACCTCTGTCTGTTGGGGATTTTCGAGCATCTTCACCAGAATGGCAAACTCTCTTTTTTGCATTACTGTCTTTAAGCAATGTTTCTTGACACATACGTTATGCGTTTTCAGTGATGTCACACATATGTTGTTAATCAGAGGTGCTTTGGAACCTGAGAATGAACACTAGATTGCAATGGTAAAGAGTAACAAATGTCAAAAGAATCAAATTTCCTGAGGTAAATTGCTCTTTTGTTCAGAAAAAGAAATCAACCATACTGTGTGACATGTGCATGTTGCTGATCCCTGAGAAATTTAGAACAAATGTAGTTTGAAGAAATGGGTGTGAGCAATAGGGTAGGAGCCCCCATTTTTACTCACTTTCTGTGCAATATAAACTCTGAGGTCTCCAGGATTTTCCACTTTTGCCCAAAATCTGGATTCTGGGTGTGTATTAGGACTATGAAGCATTAGCTATGCTGTATTTTTCTCAAACCTCTCCACTTCTTTGCAGTTTCTATTCCTTGTGCGCTAAGCATCTTTCTATTGCTTTGCCCTAATCTCTCAGTGTGCTATATGTGTTTATCTCTACCAAAAACCTATGTTTGTCTCCCAAATCTCTCAATTTGTATATATGATATCTTTCAAAATAATATCACTGAGTAATTACTTATGAAGAAAGGAATGATAACCAGTACAGATATTACCACAGATCTAATACTGGATTATAATTTTACTTATAATTATTTCCAAAAACATGAGATCTTCCTTGATTAAAAACTTCTGGGATCAAATATGATTGGGAAAAGCTGTCTATCCAATTTCTTTCACGTAGAGGCTGGGGATTTAGCTCAGCGGCATAAGCGCCAGCCTTGCAAGTGCATGGTCATGAGTTCAATTCCCGGTACCAATTTAAAAAAAAAAAAAAGAACTATCAATTTCTTTCATGGAAATTCAAGTCTATATGTAGAATATAGTAAAGAAATCTGTATAACCTGGTATCTTCCAAACTTACCTGAACTTAAAACTCACATTTTTATCAAATGCTTGTTAACGTTTTTTGAAACAATTTTTAAGAAATATTAGCTTAAAAGCTACATGGACAAGCAAATTTGAGATAATAATTTAAAAGCAATCAATAACTACATTAATGAAACTGCAGGGCTACTGTAGCAAATAAAAATACATTCCAATAATGATTTATAACATTCATTTGAGTAGTGAATTTTAACAGCCATTGAAAATAGTCACAAAGCCTTGGTTTGTTCATATTCCTCAGTATAAAATCTGCTCAGGTTGAAGTGCTGACTTCCATTTATGCCTCCGTATCGAAGACCTTCTGCTCCTGGGGAAGATCCGCTGATGCAGATTAAAAATGTTGGCTGTTTACACATTTATTGTCACTCTGCATAATTTAGTGTTTTGTGAATCTTCCCATCATCTGTTAGATTTCTTTTTCACATAAACAAATCAAAGTCACTATTTCATAACAATTATAAACTGTCATTTCTAGTATCATTGATGATGCTGACGATCTCAAGGGGAGGATTCATTTATTTACTTATTCAATAAATACATATTGAAAATGCATAATGTGCAAGGCACTGTCCTTGGCTCTTGAATTTATCAGTGAACAAAAGACTAAAATTTCTTTCCTGTTGGAATGTTTATTCTCGCAGAGATAGCAATGATGGCTGCTAATAAAAAATAAACACAATACATGAGAAAGGTCTATAACGTATCACAAATTATAAGTCCAAAGGGAAATTGTACATAGCAGGGTGAGGGACTAGGAAAGCTGAAACAGCAAAAGTAGATATAATTGTAAATGGTGCAATCAGAATATACTTCTTTAAAAAGTTAGCATTTGAGTTAGAACTTGAAGCTAAGGGAGTCTGGTACCTTGGAGAAGCGGCCTTCCCAATAGGAGCAGCTAGTGCATGGGCTAAGGGAAAACCTATCATGTCCAAGGAGAAGCAAGAAAAGCAGACTGACTGGAACACAGTAAGTAAAAGGGAAACAGAAAAGAAAGGAAGAAACTAAATAAAATAGCCTCATTCTTGTCTCCACCATCTTTTCCACATAGTTTAAAGGTCTTTGGCAGCTGGAAGGTAGCTAAGGAAAACCAAGAAGAGAGAGGATACGAAACACGGGCAAGCACAAGGGTTTTTATTCATCTCAGTCCAGAAATGGTGGATATCATTACACTTAAATGCCATTATTTAAAACTATCCACATAGCTTTACCTGAATCCGAAGAGACTGAGAAATATAGATGAACTGTTTGCATGTTTATAATGAAGTAATGGATTTGGTGACCATCTATCCTGTTTCTTAATAAATATGTATAGTTTTATGTCTTCATCCTAGACCTAAATTTCTCTGTTTAGTTCATATACTAGAATTCAGATGACCAACTAATACGGAATATTGTTCCAGTGTTAGACAAGCTCGCTGTGCGTGTCCCCTACATGAAGATGACTCCATAGTACAGCACAATATCCTAGTGTTGATAAAATCAGTGATCTGGATTTGAAAATTCATTCATGACTAAGGGTTCATTAAAAACATTCTAAAATGTTATAGTTACATGCAGTTATAGTTATTATGAAGTAAATTAAAATAAAACAGTCAGAGTATCATTTCTGAAAGCTGCATATAGAAGTGTGCATGGATGTTACAGAGACAAGAAAGGAGACAAAAGAAACATTCAAGCTGAAGAAGAGAGTGGCACAATTAGTTGCGGAAAGTAAGGTATGTATAAAGAAACAGACCAAATCTGGAGAGAGATACTCAAGCTGTATTCCAAGAGTCTCTGTACACTGTTTAAGAGAACAAATGTTTTCTCTCGCACTGGAACACCACTTTTCAGAGCAAAGAGCATGACCATGCAGCACAAAACGTCCACTTTGAAAATATAACTAATTTGCAGATAATATGAAACAAAAATAAGGCCTTCGTAAACCAAACGTCTCCCAACTAGTTCTTTTCAGTCAAATCAGATCAAAAGAATAATCTACAGCTTTATAAGTTTTCTGCATTCCAAATAAAGAAATCACACCCTGGCAGAGTTTCAGCTAATGAGTTCTGCCCACCCTCCTTTCTTGGAAGCAATACACCGAGTGGGGAAGTGTGATATCCCAGCAGTGGTAATGAGCATATCTTAAAAGAGTCACAGCACTTGGCAAATCCTAAACCTCACTGTGAAGTTCCTATCACTCTTCTGCCTTTCCCATGTCCTGACAAAGCAATGACTGATGACACTTCCATTGGTAAAGCAACTTAAGCGGAGGAGAGCATAATAGATGAGAGGATCCCTGACAACTCACACCCCCGTTCACGATCCGAGATAAAGTCTATTGAGCAGAATGTAAATGGAATGGGTTGATTCCCAAAGTATGTCATTAAGGCAGAGAAATCCACAGGAAATGACCCCACCAGGCATCGTGGTGGACTAACTCAGACGGATGAGCTTTATTGGATCACTTTAAGCGTATTTGATAGAATGTACACTTAGCCTGGACAAGGTGGCATCAGACAGTGCCACTGTTCCTCCCTGCGAAGTACAACTATAATCTCCTGGAATGACACAAGAGAAAACCAAAAGGCAAATCCAAAAAGCAGTAAGAAAAAGATGAGTTAAATCCATAGTCACAAAGATTACACTACATTTTCTTCTATAAGTTTTCTAATGTTAGCTCTTACATTAAGTCTTTGACACACGCTTAGAGTGTCAAGGAGCATGTCCAAGCTTATTGTTTACACGTGGGTGTCCAGTTGTCCAAGGGCTAAGAATACACGCAAAATTAGGTAAGTTGGACTTTCTCTAAATAGAAGATGTTTATGCTTTGAAGGACAACATCAAGAGAGTGAAAAGACAAAACAAGAAATATTATAAATGTTTGCTAATTATATATCAGTCAAGGTATTTGTTTGTGGATTATGCAAAGAATACTTACAACTCAATTACAAAAGGTGTAAATAACACAATATAAAATTGAGAATATGACTGGAATAGAAATTTCACCAAAAATATAGCAAAGGTCAATAAACACATGAAAAGATATGCAAAATCATTAATTATTAGGAAAATGCAAGTGAAACCATGGTGATGTGTACATGTTAGTGTGGCTAGAATAAACATTTAGACATGTTGTCTTAATTACTTTTCTCATTAATTACTTTTCTCATTGCTGGAACAAAATCCCTGACACCACAGGTTAAAAGAGGAAAGGGTCACAGTTTGCAGAGATTTCAGTCCATAGTGGGCTTACACCATGGCAGGGTGACACCCAGAGGGTCCTCACAGAGGACAGCCAGTACCGTGCCAAGGCAGGCAGAGGGCGATGAGCAGCCGGCAACAGGAACAAGTCTGTGCTTCTTTCTGTCCTCTAAGTTCCATCAGGCTGCAAGCCGATTGATCAACGCTGCTCATATCCAGGATGAGGGTTCCGTTACCCACACCACTAGTCTCAGTATCACTCCCTGAATTCACATTCACACACCATAATGCAGCCGCCTTCGAGCCTTCCCTACTGTGACCCCATGAGGCTTTGGGGGGACGTCTAGATACAAGCCATAACACACATCTTGGCAAAGATATCAAAAAATCCAATGCAAAATGTTAAATATAGGATTATCCTTTTGCACAACAATCCTACTCATAAGCATATATGTAAGATAAATTTTAAAAGATATTCACTAAAACTTGTATGTGAATGTCCACAGGAGCATTCTTCACAATTCCTAAAAGTTGAAAGCAACACAAACATTCATAAACAAAATATCATATAGCCATAAATGGAATATTATTCAGCTGTAAAAATCAATGAAACACTGATACTGTGTTACCATATGGATAAATACTGAGAAAATTATGCTCAATAACAGAAACCAGTTAAAAGGGCCATATTTTACATTATTCCATTATATTCAATGTCTAAAGGACAAATTCGTATAGGAAATAAATTAGCAGTTGACCAGGATTGGAGTGGGATAAGGAGGTTCACAATGGACTGCTAGAAGTTGATAGCTAAAGGGTATGTGGTTTGCTTTTGGGGTGATGAGAATGTTCTAACATCAATTGTGGTCATGGTTTCACAACACTATGAGTATATCATAAAGCAACAAATTGCGCATTTTAACTATATGATATGTGAATTATAACTCACTAAATCTGTCACCAAAAAAGAAGAGTGCCTAAACTAAGATAGAGTAAATTAAACTTCAGAATAAAAAAAATCAGATACATAAAAATATTGTACAATGATGAAAAGATCAATCTATCAGAAAAAATTAAATATGCGCACACTGAAAACAGCCCCTCAAAGTACATGAAGCAAAGATGAATATGTCTGAAAGATACAATGGACAAGTCTATAGTTGTACTTGGGGATGTCTCATTCCACTCAGAACTGTTGATAGAACTACTAAGATGTAACCCAATGTAATACAGAAGATCTGATCAATACAACTGATCAGTACTTTTAAATTGCAATACATAGAATACTCCACCCAAGAAAAGCAAACAAAATGCACATTTTTTCCAAGAGCCCATAGAACATTCATCAAGAAAGAACATATCCTGTGTCATAAAATGAACACCCATAAATTTAAATAAATTTAAATCATATAGAATATGTTCTAGATCATAGTAGAAAGGAACTAGAAATCAGTACGTAGAAAGACAACAGAAAAATTGCTAAATATATGGAATTGAAGTCACACCTCCAAATATTCCATGCCCAAAGAAGTTTCAAATGAAATTTTAAAATTCATAGGCTAGAATACAGATGAAAATGTTTATCACACATGAGAGGCAACTTGGTGCTGAATGATAAATGTATGAGAATAAATATTTACAATGGGAAAGAGCAAAATATTCTCGAATCAATAACGTATGTTCCCTTCTGAGAAACCAGAAAAAGAAGAGCAAATAAACCCAAAGCAAGCAGAAGGAAAGAACTGGTACAGATAACTATCAGCAAATTTTGAATATGGGAATATAGAAAATCAATGAGACAAAAAGTTGCTCCAAACAATCAATCAAAATCAAAATCTCTAGTAGTGGCTTCTTGGCCTTTTGATTGAGATTACGTGCAAAATCTCTAGCAACACTAACCAGCTAAAAACAGTGAAGACACAAATCTTAGTATCAAGAATGAAACCCAGGACGTTGCTACAGATCTTGCAGCCACTAAGATTAGTAAGGGAACAAGCACTTGGTCCTTCCATGAAGGGAGCTTGTCTCTTATGAGTGTCACATGGTGAACAAATAAACAGATTAAGAAGAACTAAAAGAAGGTAGCAACACTGCTGTGGTGAAATACGGCAAGGTGCTATGGTCAAATGCCTGTGTAGCAATTAGGATGGAGGTGAGGGAGACTTCTGTGGTGTTCAGCTGAGGGCCCAACATGAGCAGATGTGGGTAGAGGACTGTGTAAGCAAAGGTAGGGCTACTGGAAGGGCTCGAGGAATGGAAGAGTGCTTTGTATGAAAACTAGAGAGCAAGGAAGGTAACAGTAGACAGGAAGAACGGTCAGCAAGGGCCAAAGCAAATGAGGTCTTCTGTGCCAGGATCAGAGGTCCTGAGTTTGTTTCTCTTGGAAGGGGAAATTCTGGGGGAGTCAGACAGGAAAATGGCTTTGTTCTGAGACATACTTCAGGGTCATTTTAGTTGCTATGCAGGACTGAACGGTGTGAGACAGTAATGGGAAGCAGCTGAGTTAGGAAGAGGCTATGACAAAGAGGGGCCAATGGCTTGGAGGAGGCATCTTGCCATGGAAGTAGAATGACACACACTGGAATCCATTTTGATGGGTGATAATCTTTTAATCCACCATTAAAATTGAGAACAAGCAACTCCACCATTAAAATTCTTTCTTCGTATGTTAACAATGTGTTTTCGTTTTTCCTGTCTGCAGTTATTATATCTTTTCTTGACTTCATTATGATTCACATTGATACAGTGCCAAAGGAGAAGCGAGGTAGTAGTTACCACATTTATTATTAGAAAAGATTCTATAACGCTGGAAAGAACATTTCACTTCTATAGCAATTACAGCAGGAAATCTAGGCTCCTTTTTTGTTTTCACCAAGTTTATACTTTTTGTGATGCTGAAGATTTCACGGGGCTTTTGCCCTGCGCTGCAGCCTCGCCTTAGCCACCACCACCACCCCTCTGCCCGTCCCACCTGCCTCTACTCCTGCCCCTGCCCTCCGCACCCCGAGTCAGGCCTCAGTAAGGTGTTCAGTTGCCCAGGCTGGTCTTTAACTGTGATCCTCTTACCTAAGGCTCCCAGAGTGCTGGGGTTGCAAGCACGTACCCAGATACCCAACTAAGTTTACATAGGCTTTAAAACATCTGCTTTTTAACAATTGGATTGGTTCTTAGTTTAAGTCTTAGCTCTTTAAAACTCTGGCATCACAAACATTAAGTGCCTTTCATAGTTAAAAGTTAGTTTTATGATTATCATTTTCAAATAAGATCTCTTTGATGTTTGCTTGTATGTTATGATTATCTGTATACACATAAAAAGAAAAAGTAAAAATAATTTGAAATGTATAAAGAAATGCATGGTTTTCTGATTAGACTAGGTAAACAGTTGTGCTGAAGATAATGCTATAAATCTTTCATATGATAGGCATGAATGAAATCTTTTTGTTTCTGATAGCATATGATTCTGTAAGTTATCTGGCTAAAGGGAAAAATGTTAAAAATCTACAAACATAATCCCTCTAAACAATAACATATGTGTTTCTTAGTAACTCAACAGGCGACTCTTTTTGTCTTTTAGATCGAGAGAAAATCTTACGAATCCCTGCCCATACTTCCTTCTTTGACACATGCTGGCCTATATTAAGCCAATAGAGAGCAACTCCTACAAATGATCACCGTTTACCTGCTAAAATAACTAGAAACTGATGAGGTTACTGGCCCTCCCCAAAGATGACACAGACTTTTTCATGCATCACAAATTCTATCAGTTTCACTCCTTCTTTCAAACAGATAGAGAATAATTTTTCTTGGCTGCATATCAGAACCAAAAGCTTAATAAACTACAAAATCACATTCTTATTATGGTTTAAGTGCTTTCCTTGCATTTCTTAATTCAATCAGGCTTCATGGGGGAAAAATTACTTCCTCAGTTGGAAGTTTTACTTAATAGTAACACTGCAGCAAAATGGAGACTGATTTTTAACACACAGAGAGAGACACACGCCACACACACACACACACACACACACACACACACAGAGCCCTAAGGCTGACTATACTCCTGTTTTCAGATTTCCACTATCAGTGAAAGAAAATTTTCTTGAAAAATGTCTTCACAATGAGGTTTTTGTCTTCAGCTGACACTGATGAGATCTGACTGAATAGAAGAGAACATTTGGCTGTGTTTTATACACTTATTGGCAATCTGGAACCATGTAGTTAAATTAAGGAAGGATCTTCATTTCAAAAATGATTAACTATTAGTTTCCCAGTGCACATTAGTAGTTGGAAAATTCAGAGATCCTCGCTTTACTTTTCTTTTATTCAATAACTTGATGTGTGTTATTTATTTGTCAAAATGTTGTCTCAGGTACTATTCTAGGTACTGGGCAGAGCTGTGAATGAAGCCAATTACAGTATACAGCCTAGAGTGGGAAGGCTGTTGGTTTGTACTATCCAGTGAAAACCACGCAGAGGATACAGCCTGCAGAGAGCTTGGACTCCAGCACGACCCCGTGGGCATCCTGATGTTTGCTTAGGGTATATCTCTCCTGGTAGATGAGAATGAGTGGAGTGTGGAAGCTGCTTGGTGTCTTCCTTCCCTGAGTACTATAAGCTAACAGGTGCCATCCTCTTGTCTCAACTGCCACTGCAGCCACCCCTGCAGTCTCCCAGACACTTGTCCTACTCTCAGCACTCAGTATGGACAGGGCCCGTGAGCAGGTACCTGGGTTCGCTTCCGACCTGCCTTGCAAATTTCTGCGAGTTCAGGACACTGCCCACCTAACCAACTTATTCAACAATGTACAGTCTCTGGAGACACTCCAAACCCCCAGTGGGTGCTGAAACTGGGGATAACACCAAACCTCATACATGCTATGTTTTTCCCTACACACAACTGTAAGTTTAATTTATAAGTTAGGAATAGTAAGATGTTAAAAAACAAAAAGTGACAGTAAAATAGAATGAGAACACCAGTAGACTGTTATAAAAGTTATATACGGGGACTCTCTCAACTGACTCAAGGCAGGCAGCATACACGAGATGCACATATGAGACAAAGGGGTGATTCACACCCCAGAGGGAAGACTGAGGTGAGTACATGAAAATTAAAAATTATGAGACTCTCAAAGATGATAAGAAACGCCAAAGCAGTATGACAATTAGAAGTTTTAAGAAACTGGAAAGTTCTGACTTACTGATTACCGGACTTTTGGATTGGTTTTTACCACAGATAACTGAGAAAACAGAAAATGAAACAGAGTAGGAAGGAACTGTGTGCACTCCTAACCAGCCGGGGACTCCGGCGGGCCTGTGCGCTGCACAGCTCCCTGGCTTCTCCGAAAGCTTCCTCGGCTGACTCCTGGCTGACGCTCTTTGCTTTAATCTCCCTGATCCTGCTGGCTGGCTTCTCTGTGTTACCTTAATCGAAGTTCAAATATCCCCTGTGCTCAGAAGGTTTTGTTGACCATATTAACAAAGTTCATGCCCCCTTTCATGTCACATTACCAAGTCCTAGTCTCTTCTTTTGTCACTATCTGGAAGTACTGTATGTCATTGTTCCTGGGTTCCCGAATGCCTCTGACTGAAATGTAGGCCTCATGTGGAGGGGACCCTGTCTCTGCGGTTCATAGCTACATTCCTGGTAATGGAGACACAGTGGTCCCTCAGTATGTATTGATTAGTAAGTGGATGAGGGGTACTGCTACGGCACATTTCCTCTTCTGCAGGCTGCTGCTAGGAGCAAATATTGTTACCCATACTGAATGTGACCTGGAGTAATTCCAGAAGAAGAATGTTGCAAATAGTCCTACACACTGAAGGGGAAAAACCTGCATTGCTCATTCAAGTCTGCAGTGAAATAGGATGAAGACTTTCTCCACCTCTCCTCTCACATTTATCTGCATTGCCAAACTTTTTGAGCTTTAAATTTTAATTTAAATATAGTGCCACATGGCAGTCTTCATTTTTCTTAGGCAAAATTATGTTTCCTCTTTCGTAGCCAAAACATGTTGTATAGACAAGACAGACAGAGACAGAGAGAGACACCGAGAGCTTGGGGGATAGAGAAGAGAGAGGACAGGAAAGGGGAGACAAGAGAGACAGGGAGACAGAAACAGAGACAGAAACAGAGATGAGAGCAACCATAAATGAAAAAAGAATGATTCCGAACTTACTGCTTCCAAGGGAAGCTTTTTACAGCACTCGGGTACAGTTTATTAGAGTATATAGAATACTTTTCTTGACAGAACAGGTCTGACAATGAGGCTAGAAGCTATGTGTACCACATTCTTGAGTGTGTGTCCTGGGCTGTCTCCTTCCGTGTATGCTGGTTAAATAGTGAATCTCTCTGAATCTGAGGAAATGGAGGGAGACAAGATGAAGTGACAACCTAAAAAAATTAAAGAGGACATGAAAGAGATATAGTTGCACTTGAAAAACAAATTAGAACAGCAGAATTAAATTAATTAATATTAAATATCTAATAAAAGATCTTTAACTAAAGATCTAATTGAAGAAAATATTAGACAAAAATAAAATTATAATCACAAATTTTCAAGCTAAATTTAATTTAAAGCCTTCCTCATGTCATACCCAACAAGATAACTTCTTTATTTTAATTTCAAGTTTTAAGAATATATTTAGTATTTGTTAAAAGGATGAAATTATCCCCATATTTTTTACTACTGAAACACTAATTGCTTTGAAAACATAGATCAATGTTCATAGTTTTCAACCAGCAGATTGAAGCTAACAATTTTAAGTAACTTTTCTTTATAAATTAAAATAAGAATAATTATCATCATATGAACAAATGTTCAAAATCTGTGCAAATCTACAGGACAATTTTGAAAAAAAAAAACTTGACTTCATGCTCCATGTAATAATCAGAATAAAAAAATCTCAAAACAAGTCTTTGGAATAATAGACAAGGAGTAAACCTTGAAATAAGTTACAGAATTAAATCTTAGTAATTTTAATGTAAATAGTTATAAAATTAAAAGTTAGCAACAAAAATGTTTTTGGAAAAAAATCTTACACATTATAAAACAATTTATTTGAAACTAATTATGTGTCTCAAATCTCCCGAGGCAAGTTTGTATCAGATCCAAAACTGACCGTAATATCTTTATTAAAAGATAAAAAAATTAGTTTGTGATGCCTGTCAGAGACACACCCTTATAAATGTTATAAAAATCAGAAGGCATGTGTAAACATAAGAGAAGTATTGATATTATTAGTTCCAGACAGAGTGTAGCTCACGGCTATAAGTACTAAAGCAAAGAGGGTATAGAAGCATTGAGGAACATGGAATAGTTATTATAAGACACAATGTATATTCAATAACATAGCCTCACAGTATTTAAAGATTTTTGTCTTACAAAAAGAAACTAAAAAATAAATTTCGTGGGTCATTTCAACCAACATAGTTTTCTTAGTATTTGCAGATTAAAGTGGTAACAAATTGTGTGTGTGTATATATATATATATATATATATATATATATATGACTTGGCCTTATAATTTATATCTGTATTGATTTTTTTACTCTGGAAATACCATACTTGCTTTCAAAAGTCCATGGCACATTACAGAGATTTAGGTAGAAATTAAATTTCAAGATTTCATTTACTTTCAAAATGAACTGAAAGGATACTCGTGGTACCTCATTAATGGATCAGTTGTGGCAGCTGATTTTGTACCGACTTGAATAGGCTTGAGAGGCCCAGATACCTGGTAAAACATGATTTGTAGGAGGACTCAGGTGGGCAACTTGAGTCTGGGCCTGAATATGGAAGATCCACCCTTGGCGATGGAGGCAGGCATCTTCCCCCAGCTTAGCCAGAATAGAACAGCAGGCGGAGGAAGGGCAAATTTCTCCCTCTTCTTGATCTGGGCCATCTCTCTTCTCCTTCCCGCAGCGCCCAAGTCCCCGGTCCTCGGCCTCCAGATCACAGGATGCACAGTGTGGTCCTTGTCCGCCACCTCTCAGGCCTCACCCTCATCTGCTTCTCGTGTTGCCCTTCTCTGGTTCTCCAGCTCGAGAAGGTGGCTGATGGAACTTCTTGGCTTTCACCGTCATAGGAGACTTTGGGGTTATTATTCCCAGCAAAAAGGAGCCAAAGGCGAGAAACCTGAGAGCAGACAAGCGCTTTCCTGCACTCTCAGATTTTTCTGGTGTCCATCATTCTGTGCCCTTGTATCTTGTATGTTGTAATTTGCTGCAATTTATTTATTTTTTTGACTACTCTTGTTTTGGGTTAGAGTATGACACCCCTGAATAGTTTTATCTTTTGAAAGTTTTCATCACGGGTTTATTTTAGATTCATTTCGTGTGTGAGCCTTCTTTCCCTCCCTACATTTAGCTCTTCTAATTGAAGACAATGCTTTCGCTCACTTCACCATCCATTCGAGAATATTTTCTCTTCATCTGAAGTATGTGAATTTTCCTTTGGTGTGTGCCTTCTAGCAATAAACTCTTCATTTTTATTGTCCTGAAATACCATTTTTTTTACCTTCACTCTTGAAAGATAATACAGGATCAAAAATTATTTTTCCCAAGTACTTTTCCTTTGGTTACTACTGTGGCTAAGAAGGCAGCTGTCTACTCGCCTTTCTTTTGTAGATTATCTGTCTTTTCTCTCTAACTGCTTCTAAAATCTCATTGCTTTTGGCATTTTGCCATTTCATTAAGATGTGTCTACACATCTTGTCTCTTGTTAAGAGCTGGTATCAGAAGTAGTTCAGAGCACGAACACAGGAGCCTGAAAGATCGTGTAATTTCCTACCTATGCAGCCTTGGGCATGTCACTTAAATTGTGCCTTGGTTAACCCCACCTATGATAATTGAAAGAGTTCATATCCGTAATAGTTCTTCGAACTCTGGCTTATTTCAAACACTTTCTCAGCATTTCATTTTTCCCAACATTAATTTTACCCTTCCCCTTTTGGCTTTTTACTCTTTGGGTTTCCTAATTGTAAGCCTCATGTATCCCAAAATCTAGACAGTTAAATATTTACTCTCCCTCATTCTTTTTCTTATGAAACCCTGGTTAGACATTTATCAGAGTGCTCATTCTAGTATACGAGTTTATTAACCTTTCATTTTATTCAGTTAGTTCTTCTGATTTGCTAATTCTCTCCACAACTGTCTCTATTTACTGTGTAACCAGTCCATTCCATCTCTAAATTTATTTGTAGAGTCTCTATTTTTAAAAAAATCAAATCCCCCTGGTCAATTTTGGTACTCTCTTGTCATACTTTTAATGACCTCTTTTAAAAAAAACTAAACTTAATTTTGCATTTCATTTTCAATTTAAATTAACTAATTGATTTATTTATAGTGCTGAAGATCAAACCTAAAACCCTATGCATGCCAACATGCACCCTACCACTGAACTCTACCTGAAGCCCTTATCGATATTTTTATCAGACAGTGCTAACACTTACTGGCTCAAACTCTGATTTCTAATTTTTTGCTCTGCATGACTCACTTGGTGAGCTTGATTTCTCATGCCTGATCTTCTTGGAAAGCCACCCACGAGAATTCCTTAGGCAGGTTCTTCAGTGCATTTCTCCAGAGGACTTGCTGTAGCTCCTTCTGGATATGGTATGAGGTTTGAAATCAAGATTCCGTATTATGTGCTACTTTGACACCTGACACCCAGAGGGCCTCAGCGGTCTAACTGAAACCCCCTCCCACTCTGATTCTTTAGCTGTAGACCCTTGGCTTCAAAACCCTCCTTAACAGAAAGAATAAGCGCCATGCCTGCTTTGCTCCAAACGGCAGCCTTCTGCTTCCTTCCGGTCTGCAGCACTACCCCAAGGAGCCAAACACACCCGCTGCCGGCAGGAACCAGGCCCACCTCACCCCTCAGTGCTGCAGGGACCCCACAGCCCCAGGTTTCCCACTCTCAGGCGGGCCTGTGAAGCAGAAGTCGTCTCCAGAGGCCGAATGTATGTCAGGAATACCGTACCCTAGGACATCATTAGGCTGAGTGTCTTGAGTTTAGCCATCTCTGTGTCCCCAGCTGGGAACTCGCCTCACCCCTGGAAGGAAGAGGAGACCAGTGACTTGCAGGGCCAGACCTAACTGCAGCACTTCACTGTATTTCTCTCTTGACAATCTGGAGAATTATTTACACGTAATAGAACCTTAGACCTCAGACAGGTACGTGTAGGCAAGGCAACACCTTCTTCTTATCCTCCTCTGTTGTCGTCTACTGATCTTTCTGATTCTCCTTTCGTCTTTTTCACCAAGTGAAAGGGAAGACAGACACACACATCCCCACTATCTCTCTCTGGAATATCATTTTCAACCTACTATTGAGGGTGAGCGTTGCCTACTAGCAATTTCCCTCCTTACTTCAGGCTCTGTGGTTGCATTTTTAGCCCAGTCCAGCCTCCTAATTTTCTATCCCCAACAGTCAGGAGTTGTTAAACCCATTTAAGACAACCCCTACGTAAAATACCAGCTCCTGCACTTCCTCACCTCTAATTTCTCCTTTCTATGCCTTTTCAGTCTCTGAGGAATTATTTTTCTTTGACAGATGTTCCATTATCTGCTAAAGAGCTCTTTGTTTATGTACTTTATAACTTATGTTTTGCTTTCTGCTGTACCTTATCGGGCACACATGACACACACACACAAACTAGAATATAAAATATAACTTGCACCTTTTCACTTGTAATTAAATGTTCTTTAAGCATATGATTAGTGTTGATTTCACAGCATTTAATCATAGAACTGCAGGCTAATTTATGTAATAATTCTGTTTTTCGGACATTTCTAAAATCTTAATATTTTTACATTTGTATGTAGTGCTACAACTAAAAAAAGTATAAAAAATCTTTTCGTCTCTGATTGTCTTTAGAATACTTCCTTGGATGTGTGATTATATTGACAAGAGGTATGAATTCTTTTGAGCTCTTGATACATTTTGCCAAATTGCTTTCTAGAAAGGTTGTAGCAATTTACAATTCACAGCAGTATGCCGTAGGTAAAACAGGTGTCTTATCCATGATTTAACGTGCATTTCCTGATTACTGGGAAAGGTGAACACTAACTCAGTGTGTTGTACGTTCAACTGATTCTCTTGTAAGAGTATCAGGTGATCTTAATTATCCAGTTTGAAAGTTTGTTCATCTCCTCATTCAAAATATTTGTGAATCTTCCTCTAAGCATAGCACTTTGTTAAGAGGGAGATCAGCTCACCATCCCAGCACACTTCCACACTTGCTGAGTAACTGGCAGACGAGGGAACAGTTAGGTACCGATGCGAGGAAATGAAATGTAGCGGTGAATGAAGGCTTCTGCTCTGCAAACACTGTGGTACCAAAGGAAAGGTCTTGTTTCATGGTTTTGAATTATCAGAATGAGCCTTAATGGAAGCTTATGCTTTCTATTTAAAAATAAAACACCTTTTTGAAAGCTGACTTTAAGTGCTTTTTAATCTGGCTAATTTACTTTTAATACTGTTCTTCTACCCCAGGGTTGTTTTTGAATCCATTTGTCACTAAGCTAGTTTCTGCACTAATATCCTATTCAAATACATTGCTTGTTTCCGTTGTCTTTGGAAAATAATACACAAATTGCACCCAGTGTTGAGATACCACATAAAGAACTATTGCAATTACGTATGACTACTAACTTACCATTTCCTTGTTCCACTGACCACATGCCCAGGAAATCAACCTCTTTGTCCTAAAACAGTCCATGTGGTGCATCAGTTGGAGCGGCCGTTGATTCTCTTCCCGCTACACTGTCCTACCCGTCACACTAACTCTCACTGCAGGGAAAACTGCGCATGTGGAATTGTAGCTATGGCAATAAAACTGTGGGACATCTTCACCAGGATGTTCCTGCAAACCCCAGATAGTTTTATGGCTCCCTGCTGGCTCCCTTTCTATCTAACAAAAGAGTCAGGCAGGTTAAAACTCCTGCACACATCACATTTGTCTACAGAGATAGCACAAGGAGGCAAAGGGGGCAAATACATATTTCGTATAGTATAGAAAGTATAAATTTATTATATTATGCATTCTATTTAGTATATAACAATAGTTTATCACATATATGATTGTATATACATACTTCCACGTAAAAATAGAAGCACATAAAATTTAATGTAAGTAAAAGTAGATTTTTTTCTAAGAAACATTGGTATCCAGGGAATAACTTTAGTTTACTATGATAATGTTTACATTACTGTGGTGGATTGACGGGTGGTCAACTTGTAAATCCAGCTCAACTGAATCACAGCGCGGTGCTGGTCGGGCAGGGCCGCCCGAGAATGCTGCTGAAAACATAGAAGGAGAACTGAGAGGAAGAAGAGAGCTGTTGGTTCCGTTGTTGCTTTTGGTTCTGAGGAGGAGCTTGCTGAGCTTCTTTCCTGTTGTGAACTTGGCCGTTCCCATCGACAGAGGGGCTCAGGACCTTCCCGTCACCGAGGATGGCTGTGGCACTTTTTGAGGGAGCCCTGGCCGTAACTTTGAGCATCGCTTCCTGGCTCCAATGCAGAGCCTTCAGCCACTGGTTCAGACCTCTCATCCCACGGGCACAGACTTTCCATCTTCCCAGCACAGAGCTGCGAAACAGACTTGCATGAGACACTGTCACGGGCTCTCGGCCCTCAGCTGGGTTCTTTGGGTCTTCAGTGTGTGAACACATTTCCTGAACCCTGTTGTATTTGACTCCTTGGGTGACTGCTATAAAATAATTATATAAATTATGTGTCCTGTATTAAAATGTTTCCCATATAAACTCTGCCTACAAAAATTACTCTTCCTGGTAAATTGGCTTCATGAAGGACTCACACACTTTATGAGTCCCAGAATTAAGAAATGCTTTTCCCAATCTCAGTTGAGTGTCCTAAACTTTTATTAAAAGTTTAAGGAATATTTTACATTTACAGGAAGATAGAAAGAGTAAAGGAAGCAGAAAGATAGGGAGAAAAGTGGGTGAGCAAAACAGCAGGACAGAGGGCAGGAGGGAGCAGTTACCCCAGCACAGCAGCCCTCTGGCCTGCAGAGGGGTTTGCTTGTGGGTTTGCTCACTTTTCCTGAGAGTGGCTGACTGGCTCCATCACGCCACCCTGAGCCTCTGTCCTGCTGACAGCACTGTGGAGCAGCAGAGGCAGAGAGGGAGAAGGTGGGGGAAAAAGCGAGGAAGAGGGAAATAAACTTTGCTGATAACTGGAATTTCTGGAATTTTTCTTAGTTTGTGAAACCTTGTTTTTCTGATTATTATCAATTTGTTTATGTATCTGTAAGCATTACACAGCACTGTTTTGGATTGGGGTGTGTTCTTCTCAAATTCCTAGTTTGAACTCTTAACCCCAGTCCTCAGAAAGTGACTGTACTTGCAGACAGGGTCTTAAAGGTGGTAATTAAATTAAAATCAGATGATTAATATGAGTTCTAACCTAATGACTGATGTACTTATAAAAATAAGCACAATGTCACAAACAGAGAAAGACAGAGAGAAGGTGGCCACCTTCAAGCAAAAGAGAGGTCTCAGAGAAACCTGCCCTGCCAGCACTCTAGGCCACCCTTTATCCTCAGACTTGTGAGATGACACACTGCTATTGTTTACGCAACAAGGTTCAGTGCAACTGTGCTTCAAAAGCCTTAGCTGACTAACACAGTAGACTTAATTACATACAAAATATATTTGAAAGCTGGGAGTATGGTTACAGACCTGCGATCTTGGTACTCTCGGAGGCTGAGGCCCAGGGATTAAAAGGCAGAGCCCATCCTGGGTAACTTAGTGACCAGAGAAACCAAATGTGTCACAATAAGAACAATTTTTTAAAGAGGCTAAGGGTGTAGTTCACTGTGAAGGTTCTGAATTCAAACTTTAGTTCTGTAGGTTTCTCGTTACTCCTTTTTGGTGGAAGCATTTTTTTGTTGTTGTTTTTGTTTTTAGTTTTTGATTGTATGCCTAAAAATTGAGGAAGGGTGATTTTCATTTACATTTTCTCAATTTTTCTTGTTATATTTTTTTACGTGTTATTGACTATTCATTTATTTTTATTTGTTCTTCAGTAAACTCTTCCACTTAGCTACATATTTGTAAAATAAATTTGGCCATTTTATTTTGAATTTCAAAATAATTATTAGTATGTTATAGATCACAACACATTGTTATGTAAGCAACAAAGATTTTTCCCTTACTATGTCGTTGGTATTTTGACTTGGTTTATGAAATATTTTTACTTATAGACTTTTTTCACTGGTAGGTGTGGAAGCCACAGGCGCTCTGTCACTGGCTATATCCCTGCATGTTTTTATTTGTTTCTTTACTTATTATTTTGAGACATTCTTACTACATTATCTAGGTGGGATTCAAACTTGCAATCCTCCTGCCCCCATCTCTGAATGTTTCTATTACTTAATGAACTTTTCTATTTGCTAGAGCTATGATAGATACCACAGAAGATAAAGGGAGAATTCAGAATTAGGTCAGAATTCCTGACCTCAGGAAGATTGTGATTTCTTTCCATAGAGTGACAAGTATACATATAGTAAAGAGCAGCCTACCGAAGACATCTTAAAAGGAAAAGCTCTCAAGCTGAGCCAAGGGCATCAGGAAAACAGCCTGAGTACAGGGTTGGAGTATGTAGCTTACTGGGGGAGAGCTTGCTTAGTATGTAGGAGTCCTGGCTTTGGTGCTCAGTACCAAAGTGGGGAAAAAGGCATTATTAGCAGATCTCCCAGCCCCAATTCATAAAGTTTCAATAGCAGCCTCAGGATAGCACAGTGGAGATGCCAAATATTACGCAAGATAAAAGGGGGGAAAATGGATCCACTCTTCAAGTTTCAGGAAAAGTTCAGAGCAGTCAGCTCGGGCAGGTAGAGAGCCTATACTAGCTTTCCCACTGCTGGAATATAATACCAACACTCATAATTCAAAGAAGGAGAGATTTAATCTGGCTCGCAGTCCTGGAGGACTCCGCCCATGGTCCTCTGGCTCCAAGACAGGAACATCATGGCAGAAGGGCATCATGGAGGAGGGCTGATCACTTCACTGCAGCTGGGAAACACCGAGAGGAAGGGTGGAGGGACCAGACAGGGACGCTAAGACCATGCCCTCCATGACCTGTCTAGACACACCCCCGAGTGCACGCCCATGATTCCAGGTACAGACCCCAAAGCCCATCGCGGTGACCAGCAGGTGAAAATCGGGGGCCTCCCAGCTGCTTGACGACCCGGGGTCTTGCTGCTCCGGTCAGCAGCATTCAGCATGCAGAGCACATCTGTGTGTGCGTGCTCTGAAGGCACCGTGAGCCACCTTGGCTGTCACGGAGAAGAGAGCACCTTCGGAAGCATGGAAAAGGACTAACGTATCTTTGCACGTCCTGTGTGCTCCAGTGAACTGGAGTTAATGAACAGCCTGCCTTATGCGGTTAAAAAAATTAAGATAATACATACAAAGAGCTCTGTTTAGTGTGCAATAAATAGAATTACTATCCTTCGTGCACTTCCTTACCAATACAAGGTATGATTTGAACTTTTAATAGCATCCTATCTTACAGATGAGGAAATTGAGATCAGGAGGATAGATTCCTTTCACCAAAATCAAGCAACAATAAAACCTTAGACCCAGGCTGGGAGCTGCAAAATCTGCGCTCTTAACCTGCTCTCACTTTTATTCCCCGGAGAGCACACGCAAGTGCCAGGAGTACGAAAGACTTTCTACCCCATTGGCGGGATCTGCTGCTTGCACTGGGATAGTTTCAAGGTAAGGAAAACAAAGCTAAACAGTGCCACCTCAGACAAGGTCGTGGGGATATGAGCGTAACTTCCTTAATTCTTACAGGTTTACTTGATTATTTGTATAAATAAAATGTAGAACTGTCGGTCATTGTGAGTGGCCAAACATGAGGACAAACTTGCCTGCTGTAAGTTGCATCGGTGAGACAGTCTGCAATCCTTCTTGGTCCATAGCCAGAAAGTGACCAGCTTTCCTCCAATCCACTGCACTGAGGAGCCTCTCTTCTTATCTTTGGACCCTCGGAGGGCAGTAACATAGAGCCCCAGAGCCACGGTCAACACATCAGCAGTTTCATTTCTATACCCTTCTTTTCCCTCTGCTCATCAGGCCACAGTATTACTTAATCTGATTTTTAGCCTCTATATCCTGCCAGAACTTTGAATTCTTAAAATATTTTACAATGGAAACCTGTATGCTGGTTCATAAGTGAAAACCTACTTACAATATTCTTCAGGGAGGTGTGCTTGGCTGAGAGTGAGGTCTTCACCTGCAAGGCTGAGGAGAACGGTGTGGGGACGGGAAATACCTGATGGTAAAAATAAACTTAACTGAAAGTAAGAAAACATCACAGGTAATTCAGGAGAATTTTGACACTGCTATTATAGAACACTGTGAACCACTTTCTGTTCTTTCTTCCCCTTCCCCATAATGGAAAAGCCCGGCCACAAATGAAAAATAGATTCAAGTGCATCCCAAAATGTGGAAGGGATGTTCAGAGTTACCGCAATGCCTCCGTCAGTTCTTTCTCATACTCTAAAATTGGTAACAATAACGCTTCTTATCAGAAAAAAAAATGGTAACTTTATGTGGGGACAGATGAAGTGAATGTATTTGTTTAGACCACCAAACTGAGTTTTCAGGTTTCAACACTCAGAATAAAACAGTTTACAGCTTCCTTACTTCTTACTGCTGGTAGAAGCCCAGGAGCCCGGCATAAGTGCCTGGGCTCTAAGTGCGGCCTGTTCCAACCCTACACCTTTGCCACCCCTGAGCCAGGGAGCAGTCTCAACATTCCAGGTCTTCCAGCTGAGGGTACTTAATCCACTTGGAGACAGTAAGTGCGACTTCAGCTAAGTTCTTACACGCTTGTCTCTGTCAGTACTGGGAGAATTAGCCTAGACCATAGTTGATATGGTCTTAGTACGTTAATTAAAGGAGAGTTCTTACATGTTCCTACTCTTTGAAATTAAGATCATGAACAGAAATATTGGTGGAGACAGTGGGTGTAACTCAGTTGTAGAGCACATGCCTATCATATGTATGGCCCTGAACTCAATCCCCAGTGCTACAGAAACAATAGACTAGACTAGAATAGAATGGAATGAAATAAACATATTTTGTTCACGTACTGTCAAGGAGAAAATGTCCCATCTTATTAAGACAGTGTTAGTTAAATTACATAAATGGGCCAAGAGCTTTTAAGTCAAGATTCTATCTATTGTTTGAGGCAACCAGACCAAGAGGCTTCAAAATGCGATGAACTGCCCTTGTTCAAACCCTATTCTACTGTTTACTGTGATTACAAACTATTTGCAAATATTTTGTCAATACTTAGTGAAGATGACATTATTTGAATTAATTTTAATAATTATTTTGAACAAATAATTACTGAGAATGAGCTATATTCAAGGAATTGTGCTGGGCACTTAGAGATAAAATGTCCATAACACTTTCTTCAAAATTTTCAGCTAGCTGAGAAGAGAGAGAAGAATATAGATAAATATAGATACAGAGACAGACATAGATAGATATAGATATAGATATAGTTATATCTGTAATGCAAAGTGAAAAGGCAGAAGTAACATTAAAACATCACCAACAAGTTCTCTAAGGAAAGAGAGGTTAGGCAAAAGTCTCAGAGTCCCTTGGACAAATGAGAAGAAATTTCTAGAAGTAATGGCCACTGAGAGGAAAAGAAATAATGATAGGAATATGCAGAAGGCAGGGCAACTAGAATACTGCCTGTGAACAATAGAAGCCAGAAACAGTCATAGCAGTGGTCAGTTCTGTAGAAACACAAAAACTGAGAGAAATATAAGATTAGAACCAAAGTCAGAATTTGATAAGCTGGGTCTGCAGTTAATACCTAACACCAAGGCAGTAAAATGGGCATATTTCCTTATATGTACCAAATGCCTCTGGAAGCTTCTATAAAGAGATTAAGTACTAGCTTAAACTCTAGATGCAAAGACAGTAAAAAAAATAGAAAGCAATTTTATCAGTTTTCATATGTGAAAGTAGCAGCTTTAACTTTGAATGGAAATTTATAAATTAATTTACAAATTTTAAGAATGTATTGGAACTTTATCACATTTTACCAAGCAGCAGTCTCTCTGAAAGACATTTTTGCAGGAATTGAAATAATTAAATTGGAGATTCAGTGTACCTTTTCAATCATTCTATTTAAAAACTCATTCTGGTTTTCTTTAAGGATGAGATAAACCACTGCTAAGGAAGTGGCTAAATCTTTTTTACAATATTTCATCCACCATAAAATGTATGACACTATTCCCAAATAACACCTAATAGAAGCTGGCCACATCAACATCAGACGATATTTGCCTTTTCAAAACTTTTATATTGGTACTTGTTGGGAGACATGTTGGGAGAACAAAGATGTTTAAGATACAAATTTGAATGGAAAAAGAAAAGTTTATAAACAAATCATTACAACACAGTGAGGATGTGACACACTGCATTTATGGAGAGCAGGAGACTGACCAGGCTGAGTTATAGTAACTTGGAGCCTAACACAATTTTTGTCATAAAGCAGCATAACTATAGGAGATTATTCTTTAGAATATTTCTATTGATGATAGATATTTTTAGAATATTTCTACTGATAAATGATTAATTTTAATTTTATAAGTTTTATTATATCAAACAGTGTTTAACAGGAAAACACAGAAATAAGGTATTATTGGCCAGGGGTTTAGCTCAGCAGCACAAGTGCCTGCCTGGCAAGCCCAAGGTCATGAGTTCAATCTCTGGCACCAAAAATAAATACATACATACATACATACATACATAAAGTATTGCATTTTTAACATTCATTGAGCGTTTATTAAAAAACCATCAAAATTTTCAACATTGACTCTTTTGGGTTTACAAATTCTAAAAAACAACAACAAAAATAAATTGCTATATAAACTACAATAAAAATACCAACAACCCTCTGCAAAAAATTAATCTTTACTTCAGTTATCATACTGAAGGCAGTCTGCAACATGACAACAGCACATTCATATATATGTATCACTTACACTGACGACACATATATTTTGTTTTGCTGATATTCTGCAGGACATGCTGGACCTGTGCTTGGTTGAACTATTTTCAGAGGTTCTTATTATGTTGTGCAGTATGTAGTTAAAAGGAACATAACATATCAATAAAATAAAGAATTAAATTCTTAATATGTATTCCATGTTTCAAATAAATATCAACATTTTCACATCAGTTTTGTACTTGTTTATAAAACCTATATAATTCTTATACAAACTACAATGAACACACCAATATCACTCAAAAAAAAAGAAAAAACCTCTTGAAGGTGGGAAGATGGCAGATCAACAAGCAGCAAAGTAAAAAGCTTCTCTGAGAGAAACAGCTCAGATGCTGGAATATAGCATCCTGGAGAAGACCAGACAGAAGGAGATGGATCTTCTCCACCCAGGAAGAAACTAAAGTGAAGGAAGGAAGGAAGGAAGGAAGGAAGGAAGGAAGGAAGAAAGAGGAGAGAGGGGAAGAGAAGAGAAAAGAAAAGAAAAGAAAAGAAAAGAAAAGAAAAGGAAAAAGAAAAGAAAAGAAAAGAAAAGAAAAGAAAAGAAAAGAAAAGAAAAGAAAAATGTGGACAGAAGGCTGTAGCAAGACATACCCTCACTGGAGCCGGTTCCACTGTGTGTGAAACGCCACGGGAATCTGAAAATGCACAGTCACGGTGAAGTTTGGGGTTGGCAAGCCGAGGGCCTTGGTGGGAAGATGCAGTCATGGAGGCAAGCAGTGGGCCAGAGAACTGCACCAGCTGCGGTGAGTGTGGGGAACTCAGTCCTCCCACGGGAGTGGGCAATTGGCCAGGTGACATTGTGGAGTCCGGCAGGATAAGCCCAGAACCAGAACTGCAGGCAGCTTCATTCAGCCACTCCTAGTGCAGAGCAGATTGGTGAGAACTACTTGGACTGAGTCCCGCCCCTGTGTGTGGTCCAATAGCCAAGGCCGAGGTTTCCCTGAAGCTATCCCTACCCAGCCCCATCTGCGGGCACACACTAACATGGTGAAGACCCCCACTGGTTGACCAGCTCAGAATGGAGGGGACAGCTTGACCCGCCCCTGCTTGTACTCCAGGGGTCACCAGCAGACTGTGGAGAGCAGCAATCCCTAGCCAGCATGCTTCAGAGTATTCGTAACCAATACAGGAAGTGTTGGGGACCCCCACTATCCACTTGTCTGGAAGAAACCAGAAACATGACGAGAGGGAAAAAAAAAAAGGAACTCTCCAGGCTCCAACCCAAGCAGTACTGACCCTGGAGAGGTAAACACAGAAGAGATCTGGGTTGCACACCTGCAGTTTCTGAAGAAACAGCATCTGACATAAAGCAATAGCTTCATGAAATTATAAAAGAACTTAAAACAGAAATACTACTACAAGTAAAGGAAGATATAAGAAACATAATAAAAGAAATGCTAAGCACCTCTCAAGAAGACACAGATGGAAGAATGGAGGAGCATAGAAAAAGGAGTGAAACATTTGATAAGGAATATAAAAAAATCTACAGTACATGAAACAGATTCAAAGAGAATACCAAGAAATTAAAAACTCCATTAAAAGCTGGCAAAACCACTTGAAAGAAACTAATGATAGACTATCAAACCTTGAAGACAGGTTTGCAATTTGTGATCACGAAAGGAAAGATCTCAAAAATAGCAAGGAACCAGAAAGTAACAATACAAAGGCTAGAAGATGACAAGAGGATCTATAAATTAAGAATAAAAAATGTTAATGAAGAAGCAAGGGTAAACACAAATGAAATACAAAGGCTATTTACAAAAATATTAAAGAAAACTTCCCAAGCATAGGAAAAGGAAATGATATTCAGGTATATAAGACATACAGAACTCCAGCCAGCTATAACCAAAATAGATCTACACCCTGACATATAATAATCAAGATCCCAGAAATTCAATACAAGAACAGAACATTAAAATCTGTCAGAGAAAAGAAACAGATCACCTATAAAGGAAAACCCATCAGAATCATGACAGACTTCTTGACACAAACCATCAAATCAAGAAGAGCTTGGAGTGAAGTATTCCAAGCCCTGAAAGAAAATAACCTCCAACCCAGATTGATGTACCCTGCAAAACCATCTCTCAAAATTAATGGACAAACAAGATGCTTCCATGACAAAGAGGAACTGTGGGAGTTCATGAGCACCAATTCAACCCTACAAAAAATACTGATGGACATTCTAGAGAGAGAGAAGAAAGACCATGGCTTCAGGAACAGCAGCAGAAGGGGCTCACTGAATGGGGCAGACTTTGGAATGAAGGGGAAAAGTAGACAAACTACAACAGAAAAATAGCATGGTAGAGATGACACAGAGAAGATTGACCATAATCACTAACATGAATCCTCGATACACTAATAAAAAGAAACACATGCAGAGTGGATTAGGAGATAGGGTCCATCAAGATGCTCTATATAAGAATATATTTAATCTGAAAGAGGGTTTATGGACTGAAAGTCGAAGATGAGAAAATAATGCTGTATGTGACAGGGAACCAGAAAAAAGTGAGGGAGCTCGCCCATCACCTTCAGATTGGTTGGAAAGACGTAACACTTTTATACAATGGAGAACTACTCAGCTATAAGGAAGGAAAACCTTGGGGCTCTTGTAGGTAAATGGATACAACTTGAGATCCAGGTCAGGGGTAAAAATGTTCAGAACCACTTAGGTAAATAATGGATTCTCTCCCTAATCTAAAAACTAAAGGAGTGAGATACAAATATACAATGTACCCTGTGAAAGTGACTGGGGAGTAATTGTCTAAATAGAGAAGGCAGAGGACATTGTTAATCGTGTATGTGATTTGAAATCCATATTGCTTTCATCACTCTGTTCAGTTTGGTTATATTCTGTTCCAGTTTGTTTACTTGTACTAGATTTGATGGCATAGACAGCTATTCCAAAGATAGCAGGATATAGTATGGTAACCATTTTTAATTTCCTATTAACTTAATCTGAAGCCGTGTATGGCTTTCACTGTCTTGTTTTGATTGATTTTATTTGAATCTGATTTGTTTGATAATATCAAGTCTGAGAGTATAGGCAACTACTCTGAAGACAATAAGATTCACTATGATACCCATTCTGGTTTGACTATTGCCCTCTTTTGAGGTCTTATAATGTCTCCAATGTTTTGTTTTTATTGATTTTGTTCTGGACTGCTATGCTCAATTTTATTGTGCCTGATGATACGGACAATTCTATTAAGATAACAAGAGACATGATGGTAACCATTGTTGATCACCTTGCATTTTGGTTTTAAGTCATGTACTATGTCCATCCTTTTGTTTTGACTGACCCCATATTTTTTTTCTCATTTGGTTTTATTCTCTTCAAAATAAAAAAAAAGAAAAGCATTGTTGTGAAAAAGAGAAAAAAACCTCTTTACTTCAGTTATCACAACTAAATAATTAGAAAATAAGATGCCAATAAAATAAAATATCAAATGTGTAATGAGTGCTTAGAATAAACCATTTTTCACATCAGTTGTGTGCTTGCCTACAAAACCTAACAGATAACATCAGAAATAAAAATCTATTTGAGCTGCAATGCAAACCCAAGCGAAAGCCTACCACAGACACAATGTTTGCTACCACTGTCATTCCCAGGCATCTCCACACATGACGGCTGGGTGTTCTATGCAACCGTCCCACTTACACAGACAGCACACGTGCTTCGCTTTCCTTTCCTATGTGGCAGGTCATTGTCCTCACCTCTGTTCTCTTCTTGTTTTGTCAGGTGCCTCCTACTATGTTGTACAGCAAGCACATGCCAGGCAAAGAAGATATCAATAAAGTATCAAATGTGTAATGAGTGCTGCCTGTTCTCCTGTTAGCTCACCAGTGAGGTCACAATTGTTTGTGTAGTTCCCTGGGCCGACATATTTTGTTTTTCCTCTGCTGTAAATGATCTCGTATGGGTTCCAGTCCCAACACTCTAAGAAAATTTCTCTGTGGTATTTTGCACATGTTATTTTCTTTGTGAACTATCAAACTATGCCACACATATTTAGGATTGAGTAAGCACAACCATTGACCAGTGTTTTGTGTTTCAAGTGACATAATAGTTGCTGCATAACTCATCAACAACATTTATTCCATGTTTGGTTTTGTTGAGAAAAGTTTCCATTTAGGGCTTCTGTTTTGTCAAGGTCCCCTCATAAATATTTCCATCATGATGCAATGTTAACATCGGCAGTACCAGTTTGTTTTGTTTGCCACATAGGGGGCCAATGGAAATTTTTCTGAAATCCATACACTGTACTATACAATGCTCTGATTTTTAATTGAAACATTTCATTTGGAATTTCTGTTTTGTTCTTGTGTACAGTTCCTATGCTGGTCAACCTGTGCTGTTAGTAAATGTAACATCAACTGGAATTGGTAAACCAATTGTCAAATATCACATTCTGAATTAGTTTGAAGATGGGGCAACAAATCTGTTTACAACATCATTTGGTTTATGACTATACAAATAAGGAATTGATGGCTGGGTTTCAGGATAAATTTCTAAGTTGAAAGCATAGTAAGTCTCCACATCTACAAGGGCATAAACTTTTACAGCACATGTTGACCCAACACTTACATAAGTCTTTTATATTCCTGCAATCACCATGAGAAATCCCTGCTAAGTACAGCAGATCTGTGACTGTTTTCAGTTCAGCTAGTAAGGTGTCATAATAAATGTTTTGACTATGGCTATTTGTGATACAGAATGTTTTATTGTATTTCACAGCATCTTGTAGCATTTTGTCCATTACAATTCCCAACACTGAATGGCAGTCCTGGCATTCTGTCCAATACATTTCACTCCTGCCAAAACCTTTACTATATTTTTAGGCCTACTTCTAACATTGGCTTGTACCTTTCAGCTGCATGACCATTTTGCAACATTGCAACTAGTCAAATATGTGCTCACATGGTTTTCTTTGTTATCTGAGTCAAGGAAGTATGCATTCCTTTTGTCTGTATCAGTCTATTCTCGCTCAATTTCACTATTATGGAAACTTTGGTTCATGTTGCCAGCATCGAAGTCATAATTATCATCATCATCATCACCATCATCATCCAACCACACCACACTTCTGTTATGATGATCATCCATGCATGAGTAATCTGGTGATTCACTTTTGACCCACTCTAAAACTTGCAAATCTGGTTTTTCATGTACCACTGTACTGAACTGGGCTACTTCTACCAGAATATAAAAAAAATCTGTTTATAAAACAAATCCTGTAGTGGTGTGGATATATTATACCCTCTACAATGCTCAGGTAAACATACACAAAAACTGTGTCATGGAGCATAATATGGATGCAAATCCCAGTTTGACAATTTTGTACACATATACACACACCTTGCCTTTCATCATAGCAAGTGGATAAACACATAGATTGCTTCCTGTATATCCCTCAGGGAAAAGTACAGAGACACATGATGAATAACTATTATGCAAAAGTAAAAATTTACAGTAGAAAAGGAGTGTGTATGTGACACTCTCTATTATGCACTGAGGGATAATGCTGTATTTGATCTGAGGTAACAGGATGATGTATGAATACGGGGTGGTGAGGAAATTCTTCTTGGACGTGGTAACATTAGCTGCAAATGCATGAACACAGTGCAAGTACATGAAGGAATTGTCAGGACTATGGTGTACTGGGGTATTAGAAAGCTGTTGGAGGTATTTAATCAAGATACTAGTGTGCTCCAGGTATCTTAAATAACATAGACATAGTGTATACGTAAATCTGAATCAGCTGGGAAGACACACAACGGGATGCTCTAGCAATCCAGAGGAGAGTTCAAATGGGATGAGAACTAAGATTAACTGTTATAGCAGAATATTAAACGTTACTTTTACATGATATATATATATAAATATTGATATATATATGTATGTATTCCAAGGGAAAATGATTTATAGATATACTGTATTTATTTAAATTGGTGGGTAAGTATATGCTGAGTTTGAGGACCTGCAGAAATATAGCCAGGTATCATTGGTAGACAGTTGGAAATAGGAATCTATGATTCTGAAAACAGCAAAAGGACACAGATTTGAAAATGAGACAGAATGAGTTATAGCTGAGGTTTTGCAGTAGATGACTTGGAGCTTTTGTGGACTCCGCGTCTGTCCCTGTGTCCAGCATGGTGTGAATACGCAAGTAGTATTTGTTAAATGGATGACCAACTGCATGAAGAGAATACTAATGTGCACCACTGTCTCCTGGAGTGAATCTTCCTTTGGGATCTCTGACTCTGTACTCCCTTGACATCTCTCATTCTCTCTGCTTTTTTGTGTTGTGTTCGCCATCTGCTTTTTCTCTTCAAGCAGGTGCTTCCCAGCTTGCTAACCACCAGGACAAGGGAAGTAGGATCTCTTCACTCAGAAGCTTCACATGCTTCTGGGGAACCAGATCAAAGAAATTCCAGCAAGGAGAAGAAGAGAGAGTGGTTAGTGAAACTGACAGTCTTGAACTCAGTGGAAGTCTTAGAGCAGATTCACTAGAAAATAACCCAGGAGAACACCAGAGTGCTACATGTTAGAGCATAAATGAGTGGGGCAAAAGAGAATTTTTTAAGAAATTTTGTAACATAGGATAGAAAGTTGTAGGACTGTATCTGGAAGGAGAGGTAATATAAAAACTTGCTCTTGTGAGGAAAGGGAGGGAAGGTATGTGATGGACACAGAAAAGGTGAGTACTCTTCATGTGTTGAGAATTAAAGAGACGACAAAATTCCTCCTATCTGTTCTTATAAGGGCACTAATCTCATCTAGACAGCCTCATCTCCAAGACCTCACCGACACCTTCTTAGTGGAAGGAAACTATACTTGGGGGAGACTTGTAGCTGGAGGGAAAACCATCATACTACCTAATCAAGCTTGGAAATTTTCATGAAAGGGAGCAGTCAGAATCTCTTTGTGTGCTAAAATGTGGCCTTTGAATTAGTGAGTAGAAGGCTGCACATTCACATGTACTATACCCAGGCTGGAGGATTTCCTTTCTTTAAGTTTTGGTATTGATACCCTAAAATGCCATTCCTCTGATGCTACCCTTTCACAACAGTGATATTCTAGAAAGGTATTATTTTAGTCTCTTGTTATGTGCTACATGTTAAATGTGCAAAATCAGATTTATACTTTACGTGTCTGCATTGACATGGGAGTAACCGAAGCCCTTGGAAACATTAAGGCATAAGACCTAATATTTTAAAAAGCACTGTTAGACTTCAAAGAACTACAAGAGACTCTTTGGTTTGTCCTCTGGATGATTGCCACTGCACGTCCTCCAAACCTCGTGGGCACAGAAGCCCATTTGGATGATTCAAGCTAACTTCAAACCCACTGACCACCGATCTCGTGTAAGGAAGACATATTTCACGAAGGGTGGCAATGGGTGCACAGGTGACTGACACACTTCCTTTAATTTTGGAGATTTTAAATCAGTCCCATGAAGAGCCCCCATCTCTCCTCTGGCCATACGTTTAAGAGCACACTGGGGATAATTTTTTTCAGGTGTGCCAACATTCCCCCGGGTTTCCTATCCCGTCCCTCAGGTACAGCTGCGTGATCTGAAGACATCACATTGTCTTTCAGTAGTGCCCTCTTTAGCCATGTCCTTTCATCTTGCCTAAAGATCCTATTTCCCCATCCTTTAATCATGTTAGCGGAGGAAAAGCAGCTAAGATTCTGCCTCTGGATGTAAACACTGACAAGCATAAGTATCTTTCTATTTTCTATCCAAGTGATATCTTTCCTGTTTAAATGGAAATATTGCTGTTGACTCATCATAGCTTTTTGAAAAACAACAATAACAAAGCATGGCTCTGAATATGTTTCATAGTAAGATGCAGAATGTACAAATAAACTAAAATTATCTTTTCTTTGTATTACTCTAGTTACATTTTGGGGCCCACTTCAAGGAAAAATATGAGCCTTGATTATCCATTTTCACCAAGGTAGCATTTACTCAGGCAGGAATATTAACTCAGGTAAGCAAGATGATTGTTCCTTTCATCACAGCAATTCCACACCTACTCACCTTCCAATTGACTTTTTATAGAGTATTAGTTTGCATTAAAAAAATTCATTTAACTGCATTGGGAAAACACTTTGCTGCCAGTCTGCAGGCCACGACCACGTTGCAGCTGCTCCTATTTAAGGGATAATTGTAGCCTCACTCTTCTACAAGGAACTAATTCTGACTTGAAAGGATTTGTCCTCACACTTTATCCTGATGAGAGAGGACTAGATTACTGCCCTGTAAAATAGCTGAATAGTCCTATTACAGCTATTATACCACAAATGCTGTATATTGTTGGAGATCAAAGTCCTGTACCACACTCAATGGTGCAATGTACAAGCATGGCACACTTCCCATGTTATGTAAAAATACCGCATTTTATGAGTCATTTAGTTCCATGTGAGGTATCTGTGGGCCCAGTGTCATTTCCTCCAAACTTTCCTCAGCATTCTGAGATCCTTTATTTTCTGGTTGAAAAACTTACAATCTAGTCATTCCTCACTAGTCTCCCCAGGAAATAAACTTCAATGCTCTGTGTTCTACTGCAGGATATTACTTACTGTATATCATTCTATTTTACATTTAAATTACTTTTGAAAACATTAAATAACCCTAGACAACAGTAGGTTATAAGTGGTAAATTTAGAAAATGCAAACATTTCCCATAAAAACCCTTAATGACGTGTTTTGAGTCTTTAAATTACGTAGGACTCAGTCTTGATTAGTTAGGTTCAGAAAACAAATCGAACTGTTTCCCCCCATAACCTGAATAAGAAGGTAAATCTGAATATACATAATACGTATACATAACAAGGTGCCTTATAATACAAGAAGACCTTTGTGAAATGCAAAAAGAATGGAACTTTTTAAGAATGAGACTTTTTAATTTAATTTAAATTATTTTGGAGACAGTATGTAGCTCTGACTGGACTTGAACTCACTATGTAGCACAGCCTGATCTTAAACTTGCTGTAATCCTACTACCGTGGCCTCCCAAGTGCTGGGATCACCCAGGCAAGATCCAAACTGCCTTCTAACCGGAACTTGTGACAAAAGCTATCACCCAAGTACTGTTTTAAGGCAGAAGAGGCCACCGTAAGAATGAATTTTAATTTGGTTTCTCACTATGGCATGCTTTGATTTTAGCTTTAAAACCTGGTATTTTAAAGCCAGTCCCTCCATAAATATGATGTTTCATTCTTATAAATCACAGATAGGAGTAGTTGTCTAAAGAATATTTTCCTCAAAATAACGCATTCTATTTGGAGATGATACTACTTGACTTAGGACTTACTTATGTAACAATCAGTAAACATGAAATGTGGTCATTGAAAACAACTGCAAATTTGAAAACACAACAATTTATGAAACGATGAAAATGAACATAGGGGTGCTAAGGTAATGAAAGCAAAGGGTGAGTGTGTTTTGTAGCTACTGGTAGGTTTTCCAGCACAATTTATACAATTACATGAGATGATGAAATTAAATGTAAATTAGATCTGATGTTAGGACCAGATCTAAGATACAGTAGGCAACTTGCAAACTGTAGGTAGTGATATTATTATATCAATATTAGTAAGGAGATATTTTTTTCAAGGACGCACATTTTCTGCTAATTACAACATATGAACTTTCTGGTTCAGCTGAATAAATCATAAACCAGATGTATAAAACAATTTATCCATGCTTGTAAGGAAAACCCAGGTGAACTGCTAAACTCCATCTCTAAAAAGGCAAAGGAAATGAGGGTCTCCTGGCTAGGGTGATTCTCAGTGGCCCCTCATGAGGACCAACAGAGAATGACAGCACAGATCTAAACCCATCTAGAGCAAGAACCATTTCAGGGATTTTTTTTTTTTTTTTTGTATTTCACACTTACACACAGTATATCACATTCGTGTTTCTTTCCATTCTTTGTGTCCTCACTGAGTAAGATACAAGGAATAAACAAATAAATGAGTCAACTTAGGATATGCAGTTGAATGTCCTAGAAACTCAAAAATAATAAAATGCCTCTTTAGTTTTTAAATTGAGATTTATTCAGTGGTATATGATAGGCATTGGGTGGGTCACTATAAAAAAGTATTTTGGGAAATAAACTGAGATGACCTTTGTGATCTACGTGTATTGCGTAAGTACTGGAGTTAAGAGCTTTTTGTTTTCAGCAGTTCACCTCCTCACCATGAAAAACATGACCACACCTTGAGGACTCCACACCGTAGACACCAGGCCTTAGGTCAGGAAGTGGAGGGACACAGAAGTCCCACGCATTTGAGAATGACAGATGTCACTCTCTTCAGGTGTCAAGAGGTTGACAGTATTACTGTTCTAGTCCTGAATCATTTTATTTCATTCTCCACATATTAACAGGGTTGTCAAACAGAAATCAATTATGGGTCCTAAGAAAGGTCTTAAAAATCAAGTTTTGAACTATGTAACATATTGGTAATGACTACTTGGATAGAAGATAGAAATCTAAGCTTAGCATCCATATCCTTTAAACCTAAAAGGTTTTATTAGTCTCGCTGAATTTAGAGATACATATAAACACAATTTAGTGTCTACAATTGAATTTTGAAAGCTGAAGTTATAGACCACAAAATTTCACAAACATTTTATTACAAAGAGCTCACAGGACAAAGATCACAGTATCTACTCCTTCTTTTCTTTTGTGCTTCTAGGGGTTCCTGAATGTGTAGAGGAATTTTTTTTTTCCTTCTTCGCAACCCCCCTTCCATCGTGTTACTCTTGATGGTGAGGAGAAAGCTGAAGTCTTTGCTACTTAGAGAAATACTGACTGGAAGAAAAACAATGGTTCAAGGTAAGAGGATGTCAGGGTTGCAAAGCAATACCTAACAGGTGGTTTCCAGAGGAATTTTGGGGACAGGAGATGCCCCAAAATGTTAATTTTATTACATTGTACAGTGCCTTCCAGATCTTTCTGCCTATACTCAACCGCAGGTTAAGACACAAAGCGGGAGGAAAGGCACACAGCGGCTGGCAGTCACCATGCCCTAGAAAGGTGCGCAGCGCGGTGCGAAGTTCTGTGTCTTCTTTGGGGCCAGGTGCGGAAATTCAGAACTTCCTAGATCCCTTCCGGGCTCCTGTGTGTGTGTGGCTGCGCACTCCTGGGAAAGTGACCATCTCCCACTCCTACTTGAGCTTCCCATCGGAAAACAGGGTGGGGATCGGGGGAGGCGGGGTTTCTGGTGTTCCAGGGGCCAAACGTGCCCCAGCTGTCCCAGCCATCGAGACAAACGAAGTTGCAAGTTTGTAGGTTAGGGGAAGCCAAAGGGTAAAACCTCACTGGTGACAGGGACACCTCATCTGCCAACCTGAGAAACGGGGAGGCAGACTGCAGGTCTTCTTGCACTGCCAAGAGCACTGCTAGGCGTCCAGTGGTAAAAATACAGGAATCCCGTGAGGGCAACTAGCAGTCCCAAGGGTTTTCCCTCCAGCCGGACCGTGATCACCGCTTCCTTCCTTATTGCCCTTGGCATCGCTCCCGCGGTCTTTGTGCGTCCCCGGGGAGCCTCGGCCTCCACACCCTCCCGAGGGCCGAGGGCACAGCGCTGCGGGCCGGGCGGGAGCCGGAGGCGGGGACCGGCTCTCCCGGCCGGTTCGCGGCTCGGCCTGCGCTCGCTGGGACCGCGGCTCGCTCCGGCGCGCAGAGGGGTCGCGCGGCGCAGCGGAGTCGCCTCTGCCGCACGCACGCGAGGCGTGGAGGGCGTGGGCTCGGGGCGCTCGGGACAGCCGCGGAGAGAGACGCAGCGGGGCAGGCGCGGAGCGCGCAGCGGCGCGGGGACGGCGCGGAGCCGGCGGGCCGGGGTGGGGCGGCCGCCCGGGGCGGGGCGGGGCTCGGGCGCGGGCGGGGTGCGCCCCACAGCGCCCCCTCGCTGCGCGCTCCCCGCGGTGCCCCGAGGCCCGGAGGCTCGGGCTCCGGCCTCTTTGTGTGAGTCCCCGGCCCTGGGGCGCGCGGCTCGGCGCGGCCCCGGCGTCCCCGCTCCCGCCGCGCTCGCCCGGCCGGCCGCACTGTCCTCCCGTCCTCCGCTCCGGCTCTCCAGCCGCGGGCCCCAGCGCAGCCCCGAGCCCCACGGGGCCGGTCCCGCGGCGCCCCCAGCCCGCCGGCCCGGGCGCGCGCCCCCTCCCGTCCTGGCCTCTCGATCCCCTCCCCAGTCCCGGGCTTCCACGGTGGAGGCAGTAAACTACACCCGAGCAACTCCGAGTCTCCAATAAGGCGCCCCGGACCCAGCGCCCGAGCGCGCGCCGGCCGGCGAGGGGCGCGGAGGCGGGGATGGGGGTGCGGGCGGGGGGACAATGAGCGCATGAAGTTACCTGCCCGGCGCGGCGGCGGCGGCCGAGAGGCGGCGGGCGCAGAGGCGGCGGCGGAGCAGGCTGCGCGTCGGCGCCGACGGGTGCGCGCCGCGGCTCGGGCAGAGTTGAGCGCTTTCCCCCCTCTTTTTTTTTTTTTTTCTTTTCTCTCTCTCTTTTTTTCTCCTCTTCTTCTTAAACAAACCCCAAACGGATGTGAGGGAAGGAAGGTGTTTCTTTTACTCCTGAGCGCAGACACCTCGCTGCGTTCCGTCTAAGCTTGTTTTGCTCCGTACTTTTTTTTTTTTTTAAGAAAAAAATAAGGGAATAGAAAAGGAGTTGCTTGATGTGAGAGTGAAATGGACGTAAGATTTTATCCGCCTCCAGCCCAGCCCGCCGCTGCGCCCGACGCTCCCTGTCTGGGACCTTCTCCCTGCCTGGACCCCTACTATTGCAACAAGGTGAACGCTCTGCTTTTGTTTCCACCGGTTCTCGCTGCGTGATCCGGGAGGGGGGCGGCGGCGGGCGGCGGGGCGGCCCCGGCCGGCCGGCGGAGGCAGGTCCGGGGCGCTCGGCTCGCGGCGCTCTGCAGCCGGCCCGGCGTGCGCTGGGCTGCTGGCTGTTGTGCAGCGGCTCGGGGGCTGCCATACACCGCGATTGTGCGGAAAGTGACACGATTTGCTGGGATTCTTTCCTTCCTGCTGCTCGAGACTAAGGATCCCTGCCTGGGTTTGCCGGGGGGGGGGGCTTTAAAAAAAAAGAGAGGAAAACCAAGAAATACTTTAGGGGTGTGTCTGGGGTCCCGGAACGGAGGCAACGAGAATTGAGCTTATTTCCCGGTTCCTTTTCTCTCTCCCTCCCTCCCTCCCTCCCTATCTTGGGCAGCAGGAGCTCGTGGCATCGCTTCCCCGCCCAGGATTAGTTGCCAGAGGAGCAGCTCGGAGTCGGGAGTCGGGGTACAGGGACCCGGGAGTTGCTCCCGCCCCCACCCCCGAGAAAATTGTTGTACAACTCTTGCTTTTCCAGTCCACTTCGGGTAGTCAAGTCCCGAGGGCAGGCCAGGGTTCAGAGGGCTAGCCGAATCGTGATTTGGGGGACAGCTCTCCGGGTTTATTTTGGGGGGGGTGCGTGGAAATTGCAAGTTTGTTGAAAGCCGGACGAGTGCGTCGCGTTCAAATGCATAGCTCCTGCACTCGGCAGCGGGATCCAGTTGGGTCCTGGCTGGGTTGTAACAAGGTGCTGGGGACCCGGGCAAGGCCGGTGCCGGGGGTGGGGGCGCCAGCGGGGGTGCTCGGAGTTGGATAGGTGCTCTGGGAAGGCGTTACTGCCCCGGCTCCTAGAACTCTCAGGGCGTTAGAACTAGCAGGGACCGGAGCCCCAGGACAGAGCTGTGCCACCGGGCTGCTGGGGCGCCACGTGAAGCTCGGCTGGGAGAATTCTGTTCTCCCCAACGCGGGCGGGCTTTTTAGACGCCCAGCTGTGGGCTGGGGATAAACCCGCCCGATTCTCGCAACCCCCACAGGCGCTAGCACATCGACCCCTTGGTGAATTGCACGGGAAACATCCCTGGGACTCCCATTTGCTTGGTGACAGTCGTCCCCAAACAGCTTTCTAACGCGACACAGAGATGCTCAGTGGCCTCGTTCTCCGCTCCAGGTCTCCTCGGGCACGCAAACCGCGCAGATCCGAATCCTGGTCAGTTGGGACACGCGCGCACACGCACACACACGCGCACACACACACACACACGCACACACACACGGCTGTGAGTGAAGTGAGCCGCAGACAGCGCTTCGTGGAGAAGCCCTCGGTGCTGTGTACCGTGCTCCGCTCACTCCACGGGCTGTGTGTCCCTATGATGTTCAGGCAACTTAGAGAAGAGCGGACGCCTGTATCTTGGGCAGTGCAGAAAGGCTTTCCCACTGGGAACCCTTAACTAAGGCAATGGGAACTTTGGTAAAGGCAGAGAACTTTGTGTGATGAAGTTTCATTGTTTGTCATTAACAGTTCTTTTAGTCTGAAATCTGTTTGGTCTTTAAATATGAGTATTGTGTTGCCTTTTATTTTGCTTTTAACAAGAACACTGCTAATAAAAAATAATAAAGTGGCAGCTCTCTCTTGGTGATTAAAGACATATTTCCACAATAGTTAGGGGAACCAAAAGATCAGAACCATTTTGGCAATGAAACTGGACAAATCTTATTAAATGTATCAGTAATTTTAGGCTTCAGAAAGAAAGTAATGACTTGGATACACATTTCACTCGCCACTCTTGCCATAGTAGGGTCAGATTTAATTCGAAAGTTAAATGCTTTGGAAAATCAGGAATTACTTCAATATACTAAATCATTTTCCAATTAAGTGCTTTAAATAATTTTAGTGGGTTGTGCTGTGAATTGAATAAATTAATTTTGAAAGTCTTCAGTATTTCTTTACAAGCTCATTGAAGTTCCTTTTAAGTCACCCGGTGTAAGAAGCACACTGTTCTTTTTAAATGCAAATTAGCCACCCTTTCTATAGACTAGTTGCAAGTCTTCTATTTAACTTCCCCAGGGAATAATGGATTTTTAAAAATGCAAAGTCATAAGACATGTCTCTAATAGCAGGAAAAGACTTCATGGAGATGTTTCTCCAGGGACGCCTGCTCCTGCCCATCCCTGGGTAGTGGTCCATCAAACATATTTGCCACTGATCCTTGATGATATTAAATGTACTGAGCAGATTTCAAGGCCCTACAAAGCCCAGGCACTTGGGCTTTCTCCTCTGTCACGAGTAGCGTTGGTATATAATAGCTGTTGCTTAGAATTTAGTAAGGTAGCATTCATTTTTGTGATGACTGAAGTGGACTTGTGGAAATAGGGAAGAAACAAGTTTGGGGGAGGTAAAGAAAGAAATCTGTATCTACATTTATTTAAAAAAAGTTGACAGACTTTGCAATAGAGATAGGACTGAAATAAACCATGTCTTCCTCTGAAGTGTAAAGAATATGTAGTTTATTATAAATAACAGTCACTTTATCAGGTTATTTGTTTTAATAGGGAGATAAGATCATCAATTACTAATTACCTTTATTTTAAACCTGTCAACAGTTCACTATTCAAAGTTGCTGTGCTGAATCCCAGAGGAACCAGCATCCTTCTGGGCTTCAGTGACATGAAACTGTAACTGTAGTTTCTGCAGTGACATTTTTTCAATGTCGGAGGAGACCCTAATGGAGAAAATGAATACCCTCTTCCCACAGCTTTCCTAAACTAAACTGTGATTGTTTTGCTCTGCTGACACTTTCCAGTGCTGCTGCTCTATAGGATGCCAAATCACCACTTACGATTTGCAGTTAATAAACTGTCTAGCAGGCAGTGGGGAGCAGTTTAATCCAGTGCTGTACTGGACGACCACGTTACATTGTGAACGCACCAGACCCTCTGTGCAAGCTGGCCTTAGGGTTCACGTAGCCCACTGTAACACCAGTGCAAGTAATGCTGGTTATGGCAGCATGTTAGTTACACAGATACTCGGAACTGGTGGCTGGGACCATGCTGGACAGGTCAGTCCTTGAACAGAAATATGGCTCTGAGACTGGCCAGACATGCAGGCTGGAGGGAACGCTATTCACTTCTTGCAACTTGAAAGCCTAGTTGTATCACAGGCGTTGAAAGATGGGTACCAGAGCGGAGTTACATCTAACTAGACTATTTTAAGTAACATTGCATCCTTTAATTGAACTGAAAGCTACCAAAAGAGATTGGATTAAATGAGCTTGCAATTGGAGTTAAGGAGTGAAATATACTTCTATTTTTTTTCCAGTCAAAGATGTCAAATCCTCAGTTTAATAGATACCTACACAGTAATAACAGCCCCTTTCAGTTTCTCAGTGCAGTGTCATTTCTAAAGATTGTTTTCACTGATTTTATGCTGAAATGGGATAAAAATGTGGCACTTTTCATTTTCACAGTGATGTGACGTGTGCGGTTATTGCTTCATATCTGCCCACATGAGGAGCAGTAACAGTTATGCTTTGCCGTGGCGGACGGTGGGGATGCCGACCCTGGCCAGCAGTAGGAGGGCAAATAATGGGCCTTACTGTTTCCAGTAGCTGCTTCTGTGGATCAAGTCTTGAATCTTTCCTTGGGGGATTTAGAAACGAGGAAGTCCAAAGCACAAGGCAATGCTTAAAACCAGTTACATGCAAAATAAAGAATAATGGGCATTTGGAATATTGGGCTTTTCTATTGTGAGAAAGGACAGTGTATGTTGTTTCCTTATAAATTCAGGAGGAAGGAGGCCTTTGTGATGAACAGTGCTTGAAAATATCAGGGCAAACATTAGATGTGATAACTTTTGCAAAAAACTAGGTTGATTACAGTCTGCACAATTTTGTGTCTTATTTGTCTGTTTATGTGTATTGTACCTCAAAATGGCAAGACTTATATGTAAAATACAGGATTTGCAAGCACATTAAAAAGCGATCATTATTGCTATTTTGGTTAATTAATGTAAGAAAAAGGAGGACTGTTTAAGGAGGAGGAGAAAAAGGGGAAGGTTATAGGCAATTTAGAGCGTCATGCTTGGTTAGTTCTCTGTCCAACTCCATAACTTCTAGGACTTTGGGAAATTCATAGTTGATATTTCACACTTCATTTGTATAATTACAATTCCCTTAGGAGTTGTATTAGCTGGCACCTGCTACAAGTTGTGAGGTCATTAAATATGTTTTAAATGAATTGATAGGCAAGAAAGAGCATAAACCAAGAAATCAGATGGTTTTGGCCCTAAGTCAAATGTTATACAAAACCTCAAATGTGTCTGTGTTATATCAAAAACCTCAAATGTGAATAATTCAGTATCACAAATTCTAATTATAAATGTCTATGCAAGAAAATGTATAGTTATGAGTTCTGGAGAGATCTGATGTTATTTTTAATATAGCATATGTGGCTAAGTGTTCTCAAAGTTTACCATATATTTTAAACATTATTGAGCAATAATATTAAGGGAAATCTTGGTATTTTACTTACATAAAAAAGTAAAGTAATATAATATTTAAATATCTAAAGAAGGCATAGTGTAGTTTTGTGTGTGTGTGTGAAATGGTGTGATTGCAGAGGGATTAAGAACAGCCAAGTATGGAAATTCCACCAGTGACCTTGTGGGTACCAGCTTGTTTTGGTGCAGTTTTTGACGTATGGGTTGTGTCTCATGGTGATGCTAGTGTGTGTTTGTGTGCATGTGTGCGTGTAAGTGAGCACATCTGTGCGTATGTGGGTGTGTGATGGACGCAGCTGAAGGAAGGAAGGCCTCGAAAGCTAGGGTGGAGGAATCTTCTTTAAGTGTGAAGGATGATTTCTTCCAGTGCTTCCAAACCTTCACTAGGTCACTGGAAAGTTGGAAAAAACTCTCAAATAGTGCTAATGGGTGTTTCCTCGGGTGGAGCCGGCCTTCTGCAGCAGGGCTCCCTGGGTGCTTGGTGCTGTCACCTTCTGCCTGCACGGCCCCTCCAACCCACCTGCTCTTCTCCTCTTGGGTACTGAACCCAGGAAGTCTGCAGTGGGAACTCCTTGCCCTGTTCTACCCAGCATCGCAGCACTGCCGCTGTCTTGGCTGCCTTTCCTGTTTGCTGTCACCATTGTCACCATCCTGGCAGCACCCTGTCATCCTGTCATTCTTCCTGCAGTATCCTGCTCTATTTTCTGGTTAATTGAGATACATCAGCCCAGAGACCTGTATCCCCTCTTTAAAACTCTGGATTATACTGCTCCTCTTTCCCCATCTCCCATCTGAGTAACAAGGAGTCACCCAGTGAGAGACCTGGATATGGTGCTGAGAGGAAAGACAGCAGTGGCTGGTACCCCTGAGCTCCCACAGAGCCACCTCCCACCGAGTTGGCTCCCTTTCACGCAGTGTAATTAGAGTTTAGAGATGAACCCCGTGAAGTTAGCCTCAGTAGGAAAACTATGGACCCCAAACAGTTCAACTGTGGTCTTTAATTGGCGTGCAGTCAGTCGGGTGGGCTATACTTACAGAGAACTAATGGACTAGCGTGCTTATGTGTTCCCATCAGAACAAACACAGATAATTAAAACAGAAAGAGCTGGCCATGCAGAATGTATTGAACTCGTCAAGTTTAGATCAGTTATCACCCTATATTTTAGCTATCTGAATGTGAATTTTAAAATTTCCCAGAAATCATAAAGTATGATGTTTATTTCATGTCTGAATAAAAATTAAATGTAATTAGCGTTAATTGATTATATGTTATTAACAGTTGCATTGTAAAAATATATTTTGTTTAGAGTAAAATTGATACTTCATTCATCCAAATGCACGAATTTAAAGTTTATACTTTTAGGGTAAAAAAGGACTATCCCACACCAGAGTTATTAAATACAGTGGTTCTGACAATCCTAGTCATAGTTCTTACCTGCAAGAAGTTTCCATCTAACCTATCAACGGGCACACATGCTCCTGTTTTTATTTAAACTGAATATTTACATCAGGTATTAATTTTACCAACTTTAAAGATACCATGTTTTCTTTGATTTATTTGCACTATGGAGTTATTAATATATTTTCAATTGATCTTCTTTGAATGTGTACTTTTGCGAATCCATCCCCATGGGTCCCTTTGTTGACAGTGATTTGTGTTCAATGGACTAGCCACTCGGAATCCAGAGTGCCAAAACCATAGCGCTTACATCTGCCCTAATGAATCTGAGAATTATTGTTTTATGGCCTGTATGCCAAGTTCTATCCCGAAGAGCAATTTCTCATTAAAAACAGTTGAGGTACAAACTGCTTAGCAATGTGGTTAGGGTTAGTGCCAGCAGCCTGTTAATTATCAGGATTCTCCCCTCCTACGTGGAGAGGTGGAATTCACATTCACCTGAATGCGCGTTTCCTAGTTTAGGGCATGTCTCTCCCTGTAGATAGTATTCTGTTTGAAAATGAGGACCTCATGGCACTCTGTGTCCAGATGTTGATGATACATAGACAACACGGGAGAGAGGGTCACGGGGAAAGAAACCCTTGCTTCTCATGGCGGACCTGGCCGTAGTTTCCCAGGCCGCTTTAGTTTGATTAATAGCAAACTTGCCTTATTGATGAAAAAGTTTGAGGTTAATTTTTGAAACTGACTTCAGAGTTTCATTCTACTTATGAAAAACTCATCATTGATAATGTAGCAAAGGCCATGAAACCAGTAGTGCTATTCATGTTTTTCTCTTTGTCTACTTTTCACATAGGGATGTAAATGGCTCTGTTTTGACCAAGTTTATTGTTTTTCTTTTTCTTTATTATTAAGATGTGGCTTTTGGTGAAAGACTCTTAATTAAATAGAGGCTGTGGGTAGTTGATGAGAATCTTTTCCAGTGGCTAAGAAAAGACGGTATATTTTGAGTTACCACACAGATTTCCAAGTTGTTTGTATCTTATCCAGAGTAGGAACAACATGAACTTTTGCATGAAACGCCTCTAACGTCTTGGATGTTACTGTTAGAGTTGCATAACCGGAGAAATTGTGCACATGTGTGCGCATGTATGGAAACGTGTGTGTGCACGCGTGTATTCAGGTGTATGTGGGTCTCATGGTTCATGACCTGTGTCGAGCCGTGAATACATGGCAGGGGGCAGTGACTGACTTCATCGCTGTATAGGGCAACAGTACCAGGGGCACCCAGTGATCACTACCGGCCGGGAAAATGAGACATATTTCACAGGAATGGATGCCTTTTGCATGCCAGGGCTGTCATTGGTCTTTTATAACCAAACAAGACTAAGAATTCGGTCTTTTGGATGAAAACCCTAGGCCTTTTTCAGTAAAAGACTGCTTCTGTTGAAGATCTGAGATAAAACCTGAGTGCCCTTAAACCTGTGCTGACTTATTCTCTGGGCAGAATAAACCTACTCAGGAGAGGATGTGATTCCCTGGTGCTCTGTTTCCTATTCTTTTGAGAAGCCCAACGTACCTCTGTGGCTGGTAAAGGTTCTAATGCTAAAACTTTTAATCCATCTGTGTCCCAATTGTCCATGTAACCAGTAGAAAAAACAACTTACATTTGTATCAAGGAAGCCTTATGAAAATTTAGGAGTCAACAGAGCTAGATAATTTTGCAACACTGTGATAAAATTCAACGAATGGTAGGCCTCAGTAGAATACTGCACCTTGGCCTATTTCTTCTATTTCTGCTATCCTAGTGGAATAAAAGTGTTCTCGAAAGTTGTAACTGGTGATTCTTACAGGAAGGGAGTAAAAGAGATAACATTTCTACAGGGTCAAAGGAGAATGTGGAGAAAACGAGCACATGTAGGTACACTCTGTAATCTGCCTCCCTTGGCTATTGATAAGCCCTCGGGGGTCTTTTTCCTTTTCCACATTCAGAATCCATGCATCTAAGGACCAGAGGATAATGAGAGAGATGCTGTTGATGGGAGTGGTTGCCTATTTTGCACTGAAAGAAGATAAAGGTTGGGAATAACTGCAAAAGATGGAAGTGTGCTCTTGCAGTTCCTGACTTCAGAGTAACAAGCCACCTCCCTGCACCTTCCTCTGATAAGGGGTCTGAGATCCACACTATAATGTGCATGATTAATTAACAGATAGGCCAACTGGGTCTAAAGAAAGGCCAGTTACCTTGGAGGAGTGTCAGTGCATTGCCTGACTTCCTTGTCTTTCACTCAATGAAATGGTTAATCTAAAAATGACGGGCGCACGTTGTTTGCATTGGTGTCTTCTGCTCACTGTAAAAGCCGCTTCTCACCTTTGAGGTAAATACCCCTCCACCTAAAATGCCAGTTACAGTTGTATAAAGAGAAACGTTAATAATAAAACGGCAGGATAACCTTTCAACAAAAAGTATATTTTACCATTTGGCAGATGCAGTCATGAACATTAATCACAGAAGCCTGCAGATAGTAGAGGCTTAATATCAAAGCTAATGATTTATTTTATGTTAATGACTTTCTGCTAGGGCATAAAAGATTGTTCATAATGGACTCTCAGAGCTCTGTTCAGTTACTAAGGCTAATGGGATAATCTTTCCTCTCCCAAAATTAAGCTTTTTGAAATAAATTATGCTGTTATTTTTCAAGGTAACTCTCCAAAATTTACAGCAAAACTAATCTTTTAAGAACTACTTAAAGAAATAAAAAGGAAGAAAAAAATCCCAAAGTAGATTTCCTACTTTATGAACAGTTTTACTTAATTAGGGAGAGAAAGTTTGTGTGCATGCTAATATCACTGAACTGGCAATTCCAGATAATTTGAAAGTCAGACTCAGTGACACCCTTTGCCTTTTGAGACTCAGCCCCAGAAGTAGGTCCCCAGTGGAAGATGTCTTCATCTGTTACCAGCCAATAGTGAGCTGGCTGGTAGTAGAACACTGGAGTGTTTCACTGAAGTTTTAAAATCATGTTTACAATTAGTTATAACCAACATTATATTTCAATAAGAGACAATTTGCGTGCTAACGTTCACCTAATGTGCTAATCACATCTAGTGGTTAATAGAGGCCTCCCGCTCCTCCCCTGATGGCTGTAAAGGCCATTACAGGCCTGGCAGCGGTTCAGGTACAGCTGCTGTGTATACTAATGCATCAGTGTCCCACTGATCAGCACAGCACAGGTCAGCACCCCTAAGCACCTAAACCACCTATTCTCCTTCCAAAATATTTATTAGCACCTTACCAGCGTGTCTATTCACTTTCCTGAGCCTCCGGTGGTTAATTCCACTCCAAGCTACTTGTGTGATAAAGGTTTTGTAACCTAAGCTAGGTCGTAGAAGAGATTAATATATATTCATGCTAATCTTCTCCCATAAACATGTTTCCATTTCCACAGTTGTTGACTGAATTAGTGTTGGATTATTATAGCCTGATCCCCTTTGTAATTAAGGAGGTGTCTACCAAAGTGAGATTATTTTCTGATTTTACATGTTATTTAAGGAGCTGTTGAGTACCAGAACAATGCAGATGGTTAGTAGCAGAACAACTTTTCTGTAACCAGAATCATCTCAAGTACACAGAAGGAATTGCAACATGGGAAGGGATATTTAAAACGTTAAGAGAAATTAATCAGCCTTAGTTTATAGACCTGATACAATAGTGAAATATTATTTTCTTAATTGTTCTTTTGGCATAGGAGAGCAATAATAATAAAAGCTTCTTAAGCCATATTTTCTGCACACAAAGACCATATTCACATGGGATTTCCATTTTGCTGGAAAGTCATGCAAATCAATAAGCCAGTACTTATCTGCATTAAAATTAGGTAGACAGAAATTTATAGGCATAGTGATAGTATAGTTGTCTTCATATCCTCGTTACTATTTATCTCAGATAATCCTTTCTTTTGTGTCCTTAGTGGGAAGCCAAAATGTTACGTGAACAAGGTCTCATTTTGTCATCTTGTATTATTGTCTTCTGTTTTCTGTTGCTCATTCTGATAACTGTGTGTGTGGGGGGGGGGTTGTTTTAGGATTTGGGAACTTCAGTGTTTTAAGAGGAGAAGAAAATAAAACTCAACTGTGTTCCCATCAAGAGAAATGCAAAAGGGGAGCTAGGAGGAGGAGCGTCTGTGTGTGCAGCCCATAACGGTACATTTGCCATGCTTTAAATATGTAATGCCTACAGTAAACTCTACAGGCACAGTTGTGGTCTAGGGAGTCCTGGCTCCAGTGCCATTGTCTGTCGTCTCTACGGTTGTCATACGTTGTTCTTTGCACATCATACCCTTACAGCAGAGTGTGTACAATTTCTAGCTTTCAGTCCTGCACCGTTTTCCCTGCACAATATGTGTGAGTTTGACAGGGTATGTTGAGGACAACTCTGGCAAGCAATTGATATTTTGAAGTGGCAAGCGTTTCAGCAGCTGCCTGCTTGTGAGAAAGGAATGATAAGATATACTGTATTGTTAGTTTCAGGGAAAGCATTAAGGTTTAAGCTCTGTAAAAATGTACACATTATTCGTCAGTGGTGAAGCAAGTCTTTTATGTTTTTAGAGCTTAGCTCTCTGGCTGATGTGAACTACAATGACATTGGTCAGTAAATGAATAGGAGTACTTTGAATTTGAACTGCTGCCAATTTTGCACCAACAAAGGAACTGACAAAAGAAAGATTTTATGTGAAATGCAAAGCACACGCAATGTTTTGGGGGTAGGGAAAGGTAAGGAAAGAAAAGAGAAAAGCCCACATCAGAGAATATTTTTAACACGTATTTGCAAGGATACAAATAGTTAAGGCACTTCTATTTTTCATGGCTCATCAACCACAGCTAAGCTGTTTTATCTAATGTGTTTTAAAAACCTGTTGTATACACACAGGCTTTGAGAATTTGTTCATATGGAATCGAGAGTGTTTTTCTAAATATCGCACTGGGCCCTGAAGGGCTGTTGGCAGAATATCAGAGTCCCCCACTGCGGAGTCCCCAACTCTCTCCCTCTCTGGTAGTGGGAAATGGTAGTTTAATCAGCTATGGCACTTTCAGTGTGTAACGTTCATTAGCAAGGCAATTTGTCACGACTCTTAATGGTCAGGGTGCATCTGCGCTCTCAGTTACAGAGCATGGTAAGTAAAAAGACAAGTATTTCAATATCTGATAGTATTAACTTGTTTCAATTCTGTAATCCAAGGGTTAGTTGCTCCAAACAGACACAGCAGCAGATGAGCAGGCATCCTGTATTCCATTTTAGTGGGCCCTGTTTTATGGATTTATGGCTTTCAAGCACACTAATAGGCTATTAGGAAGGGCACAGTCTTTGATTAGATGTTCAACAGAAACTCAGTTATGAAGAAAGTACCTCCTGGGTTCATCTGGAAAGAATTTACGAACATGGTATTTTCAGTAGAGCTCTGTGAGTTAAGGCTTGATACATGTGATATTTTTTACATGCTGCCTGTTCTTCTCATGGTTCAAGAGTCACTTTCTCATTAGGTGATAAACTGGTCACTTTTCATATGAGTTTACGCTCTCAGTTGGTGTTTTCAGAGTTTTAAAGTTAGAGTGAGAAAACTTCAGACTGAGTTAGAAATGACATGCTTCTCACAGCAAACTGCTTTATGAAATTATTGTTCATTTTTCTAAAGTAGAAAGAAAAGTTTAAAAGGTTCCCCCAGCTGAAGACGTTACAGTGTTCTACAAATCTTGTTTTCTAGGTATGACATCACAGAGCTTGCCAAACAAACTCTTTTTGACACATTCTCATTTTTAATGACAGACCCTAAGATTCAGGAGTATATGATTTCTTAGAAACTGAATAAAGTCTTAGTTAAAGAAAAGTCCTTCTTGCTGGTAAGAAAAGCTGTGACTGTCTAAGTTCCTGCAGAGCAGTTAGTTGGTACGCTTGGCTGAATGTTGTCAAAAAGGCTTTCCTCGTGATTGACAACCCAGCGGGGATGTGAATGCGGATTTTAATTGCGTATCATGTGTGCGTATCAGAGAGAGTAAATTCATGACTCTGCTTAGCTCCATATCTCTGCAGGTCAGCGGTGCCAGAAAATGCTCTTTTATGTGCAGTTTTTCCAAAAAGAGAAAGGTATATGTGCATTGGAGTCATTCTTTATTCATTTCTGAAGTGAAACACTTGTGTTCCCTTTGCCTCAGCTTGAAAGTGGAACAAAATTCTATTTAGAGATTTCTTTCTTTCACTCTGCAGTTATAAGATACTTGGATGATGTACGTTTTTTTCAGTTACAAGTTGGGAAAAGTCTGCCTGAACATATTTTTCTTATGGCACTTGTATCCCAAGTGTTTACCTGCCTTACCCTTCCCCAAAGGAAACTTTGAGAAGAAAGAAAAATGTAAGCCAGTGGAAAAATTGACTGAGGTCAGCTGCTTTTCTATAACTTGCAATCTGTGTTAAAGGCTTGAGAGGTGGGGACAGAAAAGAAAGGATGTATTTCTGAGAAGTATAAGGTTCATATTTCATATGAGTTTCTGTAAAAATAGTAAGATTACAGTGCTTATTGTCAGTGACATTAATACACAAATGGTAATTTCTTAGAAAAATGACTCCTTGACTGATAAAAGTTCAAAAGTTTATTCCTGTTTATCATTTCTCCGTCAGGCTACAGTGGTGGTAATGTTCCATTTATTCTACTGCCATGTCTAAAACTCAGTACACTTGATCTTTTAAAGTGGAGGAAAACTTTCTTTGTAAGGTAACATTGGCTACATTAACACTAGACAGATCAAGAAGTTATTAATGTAAAATAATTATAACAATTTGCTCTTTATATTTTTTCATTTGATATAAAAGTTTAGCACTTGGGTTGTAAATTTACCACATAACTGCTTTTTATGCCATTTTGAATAGGTGAAGAAAAGATTAGTGCTAGGATGGTTTTAAATATAACCGTAATAATAAGTAAGATAATGTTGAAAGACTGTGACTTTGTAACCTTAGGACATTCCATGGGGATTTAACTTTGTCCTGGGCTCTGATATGTTACCTGAACACATTTTCGAACACACTGAATTGCATGCTGATGATTTAGCCCTACTAAGGCACACAGAAGAGCAATCGCCATCCAAAGCTACCCCTGTACCTTTAAAATGCTAAAGAGGAGAAATTTAGTTTATTTTTAAAATTCAGCTTTCTGTGTGGAGTGACATTTTTCTAACGTTATGGAAGACTATTTTGTACTTTCTACTGAGAACTCAGGCAAAGAAAAAAATCTATTTACAAAATGAAAAAAAGGGTTCAGTTGAATGCATTTCACTCTTATAGATGATATTCTGGTAATGAACTTTATGAAGCAGAGAACACTTTCAGTAAAAGTATTAGAGTAGTTCCTATTTCGGTTGCCTCCCTTAAGGCTGTGTCACCGTTTCCATTATAACTTCTTATTTTCAGGTAGCTTCGTTGCGGTTCCTGTACAAATATTTGTACAGTACAAGGGTGAAGTTTATGTTTTTTAACCTAAGTGGACTCCTAAAACTTGGGATGCCATGTTGAGAAGATTTAGGCTGCAGTGATAAGGCATTCTTACTTCATTTTAGAGGTGGAAAGCATTTTCTGCACCCCGACTGCAGGCAGAGCCTCCCTGAGTGAGAAGGGGCGGGGAGAGACAAGGAAATGAGTAAGATCTCACCCGGCCTCCTCGGCATCAGGAGAGGGGTATGAATGACTGCAAGGCAGCTGCAGCAGAACTGATACGGTATGAAATCTGGGGATGGAGACGGGGAGGTAATGAATGGCGTGGGTGGAATCCCCCCTGCTTCCTTGAAGAGACAGTATTGTAGCTGCCTTAAAAATCGGGCATCAACAGGAGCTGTGGCACACACCTGGCATCCCAGGAATCCAGAGGCTGAGGCAGGAGGATCGCGATGAGTTCCAGGTCAGCCTGGGCTACATAAGCAAGTTCCATGCCAGACCCTGTCTCAAAACAAAACAAAACAAAACAAAACTGCTCATCAAGGAAAGGGAAAGTTACTTCTAATTTTTTTAATCACTTTTTAGACCTCCTACTTCTTTTCAGAATGACATGAGGAAACGTAAAACAAGAAGGACATGGGCTGGGAATGTGGCTCAGTGGTAGAGTCCATACTTAGCATGCCTGGGCCAGGGTACCATCCACAGCATCAAACCAAAGCCAGTCATTAAAAAAAAAAAAAAACGAAGGCAACCAACCAAAACCCAACAGCAATCGCAGCACAGTGCAGCCCCTGCGTGGATGTATTGGTACAGCCAGGGAGCAGGATGAAGGCATGCTTCTTGTGTTATGTATTAATTACACTATAATCAGGTGCTTGAATTTGGCTCTGACTCCCTCTCGGTCGGAGGGAAAATGGAAGGGAAATGGGTGGCAGAATTCGAGTCTCTGAGAGCCTTACCAACACTAATTATTAACGGGCACACAGTTCTTCTTTAGTGAAAGGCTGACAGAGACGGGATGGGAGATGTGCCGAGGTGTGACCCGCAGGTCCCGGTGGCATGTGGTGGGATGAGACTTCCTGGAGCGAGCCTGAGGCCTGTGCTGGGGACTGCGGCCTAGTGTCGTGGGCGTGGCTGGAACGAGTGACACAAGAACACAGCCCGGTGACCAGACGGGCCTCTGCTGGAGGACCCTCACTGCTCCCGTGTGCCCGAGGAGTGGGGTGCAGTCCACGCTGCTTGCTGACGGTGGATGCGTGCCCGTCTGTACTAGGGTGTAGCAAAGCAGACTGCCCTGAGAGCACCTAGCAAGATGGAAGGGTACTGAGCTATTTTCGACCTTCCCAGTTATAAAATGAATGCCCTTGAGAAGCTTCATAGTTTACCCAAAAGGGAAAGTTAGGTTAAAAACACCACTTTTGTTGTCTTCATGGGTGCTTTTTGGATTGTTAAGTCCAGCCATTAGCATCAGTATTAGTTAGTGTCTGATGCAGCCTTTGTGGTACACCTCTGACTTAATTTCTAAACTGCTCTAAGTATGGTATAAGATTCGCTGCAGATCCTAGGAACCTTTTATATTATTGTAATTCCCTGCTCAATGTTAAGTTCTCATATTAGTAAACTTAAGTAATAAAAGTTTCCAAACATTTTCAGAAATCCTTATCAACACTTGTGAAGTTATCTCACAATCTTCCTGTGTGTACTTGGCACAGTTTTCGTACTTTTCCCACTGAAGGGCCTTCGTGCATAGGAGAGCTTTTGTGCCTTGCGAGGCTGACCCTGGAAGTCTCTCTCGGCTTAGGAGACCACCATTCCATCTTTAAGAAATATGTGGGTTTGGAACGAAGGCTGGAGCTCGGTGGTCCAGAGGGCTTGCTGGTCTGGCTAAGACCCTGTATTTCATCCCCAGAACCACAAAAGAGTAATGTATGAATTTTGTATTATATTGTATAAGGTGGCCGTGTCTGTTTTATGTAAATATTATACGTAGAACTTAGAATTGTCAACTGTTTGTTGTAAGAAGATGCCCCATGCTAGTCTGCTCCTTTACTGCCTTAGATGTTGTTTGCTTCTAAGGATATGGGTTTGAGAAGCATCAGATAATGTATTGGTCTTTTGTCCTTATTAAAAAATACATTAGGGCTTAAGGGAGCTCCTTTTATGAGGTCATCTGTCCCACAGAGAATGGAATATTATGCTAAATCAAGTTCTTTCCCTGACTTTTCTCTACTTTGATAGGAAACCTTAACAAAATATACTTGTTCTTAGTCTAACCTGGAAGACAATTTGGTGATCACTGGTGCCACGGGCAGAACGGTACTGAGCTTGGAAGAGAGGCAGTGAGGAAGAGGAGGGCAGCCGGGTACCCTGTGTGTATTTGGGAAAGAAAATCCCTTAGATACTGGCACAAACTGATAATGTGTGGTGACAGATGAAGGCAATCAAGTGTGGTATTATGTTGTTAGGAATCAGTGTAGAACCCAGTTTGGTAAGAATCTGGGAAGTCTAGGGAAGGGAAGGGGTCATAAAAATTGAACCATCATTGTGATGGTTTACAGGTGGGATAGAAGCAAGACGAGAGCAGAGTGGGGCCTGGAACAACAGATGACCAAGACACAGATTACTTTCTCCTGCCTTTTACTCTGCAAAGACATTTGTAAGGCTGTAAACCCATGGACACTGTTTTCAGGATTACTTCGAATTGTTGGCATAAATGCTTTTTCACTGAAGTTCTTCCCACCAGCATTTTTGCTGGCCTCGGGGTTTTGGTTCTTGGGCAGCTTCCTCTTCTGCGCTTTCTGCATCAACGGATGCACTTTGGTGGACCCAGCTGTTTGGGAAAAACAGCAGGTCTAGTGACGCTCTGTGTCACCCCTGGAGTTGAGGTGTGTGTAGACGTCCCAGCAAACTCCAGCCTGCCTTGTATCTGTAATATGTCTTAAGTCAAGGGCTTTTTTTATTTTAAAGAGAACAAAACAAAACAAAACAAACCTTTTTTTCCCCTTTGCCTCATTTACGTTTTAATCCATTTTGAAACTAGTTCTCTGTAAGTATTCAGATATGTGTAAGCAATGGATATTTCCTTTTTTCCAATTGTTTCTTCTTCTAGACACTCACTTTAGGCAGATGAGCCTTTTAGGTTTTGCCTTTACCCAAATCAAGGTAATTTTCTCACACTTAAATTATTTGGGAGGTTGCTGGACACAGTGGCCCACGCCCGTAACCCCAGAAGTGAGGAGGCTGAGACACACACGAGGGCCCGGTGTGAGCACAGCCTGGGCGGTCTAGCGGGTTCCAGGCCAGCCTGGACCACGGTCGTGAGGTTGTGTCTCAAGGACACTGGTGTTTTGTTTGAAATGGTACGTCAAGGGATGCCCACCGTGTGTGTTTATCCACAAGGGCTCCAAAAACGGAGCAAATCTAGTAACAGGAGACATAATGCCTTATATCTGATTCCAGAGCCTATTTTTCCATGGGCTTTAGAGCACATGTCACAGGTTGTTGCTCTTAGCTTCCAGTGATATGACATTCCTAAATGTGATCACTCGTCCCTTAAAGATGGCACACTTTCTGAAAACTGTATTGTTAGGCGATTTCCTCTGTGAACTAAGGTGTGCTGCCCCATCCCAAGACAGCTAGACAGCCCTAAAGTCTTCTGAGAACATTGCATAAGGCGGTCTGCCATTGGTTAATTTAGCGGAAGATGAGTGAACTGACAACCTTAAAACTCGGCCTGGAGATTATTACTTTAAGCTTGGAATATACCTGAGTTCACACTCCCACCTGCCTTTCCCCTTTCCTTCCCCTCCCTGTGGTCTGGGAGTGAAACCCAGTGTCCCTGCCCCTTCTCAGGTCTTGCTGTGACAGCACCCGATAGCCCGTGGGAGACGGTAACGTGGTAACTTAAGCCAATAGTGATTGTTTATGAAGTAGCCAAAGGGATTAATTTTTAAAAATTGAAATTCTAATCTTGCAAATATTTAAATCTTTGGAAATTTGATCTAGGTATCATTCAAAAATAAACAATGGAGTTTATACTCGACTTTCCCTTTAATGCTTTCCTGGGGTGAAATCAGTTGCTTAACATTATTCAATATCATTTTATATTTGAAGCCGTTCCTAAATTCAGAATGTTTGTAGCATGGGAACGTAATCACTGTTCATTTTGTTCAGGTTCATCATGATGGATTTCAAAAGGTAAACACCACTGCTCATTTTTAAATTATTTTTCTGACAAATTCTATGTATTTGGAAGAGAGTCGTTGCAGAAATGGCTTATAAAATAATACTGTGAATCTCATGTTTTCTTACCATCTCATTTTTTACCCTAATATGGTATGGAAGCTGACTGCAATTACACTTTCACAATTACTTTATTATATGGGTTGAAATATACTCCTGAAGCTCTTATTACCTTTTCCATACACCATTTGCACAGACCTGCTGAAGGCTGTCAGCGGTGCTTCCCCGGGACAATCAGCCATTCTTAGCAGGTTGTGTTTAAATTCAGGGCACCACAAACAGAAAGCACCTCTCTCTCCTCGCTGATGAATTTTTAATGTTCCAGCATTTATAATAATTCAAAGAACTTCATTACAGCAGCATGCAGAATGAGGCCCGTGTGTTTTAGGATGTTGGGTCTTTATTTGTGATCTTTGTCAAAGGGGGAAAAAAAGAAAACAACACAATATCAGTAGTGTGTATTTGTGTCTGAAGCAACCTGAGAATTATGATGTCCCCCTGTGTTGGTGCTCCTGTTCTCTGAAAGAGGTTAAGATTTTTTTACCTGCAATAATTTGCCCAAAAACTCTTATGCACCATAATTGCATTTTAGGGTTAAAATAGGTTAAAATAGGGTTATATATATTATATATATATATATTATATATATATATATACATACTCCCTTCTACATCTTTAAATGAATATATATATTATATATATAATATATATATATACACACATACATATACTCCCTTCTGCATCTTTAAATGAAAACTGGAATGCCATATATTCAAATACAGAATGCATTTACATTTAATAATAAAATCAAGAATCTTTCTCTTATATTACAAAGAGAAAATTCTCCTATTAGAAAAGCCAATTCTTAAATCTGAGAGTCTTCCAGAACGAGGCTTGGTTGCCTTTGGGAGCCATGTGGTACACTGTGTCTCACTGTAATGATTTTCTTTCCCATTCTCATTTCATCCCAAACTATGTTTACATAGGAACAACTACATGCTAGGCCATGTCTTCTGAGTGTGTTTTCAAATAAATATAAATAGTAGGAAATAGCTAAGATATAATCACTTTAAAGTGTTTCCTGCTGTCAAGTGCATAGAAATTTGAGTCGACTGCTAGTACCTTATAAGTATGAGTATTCCTATAGGTCTGTAATGTCAAATGTCTAGAAATATGCCTTTAATTGGTTATATATCTCAGTTTTTCTCAGGGTGCTTACATGTATGCTTTTGTAACAGCACAACCATTAATTTATTTGGTACTAGGTTGTCTGGTAACTGTCTTCCGAGAAGTTTTGTGTGTGTGTGTGTGTGTGTGTGTGTAGTTCTGATTAGAAATAACAATGAAATCATTTCATTAAGTAGTCCAATTTGTAGTTTGGTGGAGTAAAAAAAAAATAGAATTCCAGGATGTAGATGGAAATTCCAGAGCTAAACAAGCTGTAGGCCATACTTAATTCTCATCTTTATGTTCTCTAAAACGAGGGGCTTGATTACTTCTAAGGTTCTTTCTGGCCCAGAGTGTCGGGGTACACATTGCTTTATTAATAATAAACTCCATAATATCAACAGGTTCGAGACCGAAAGGAACAGTGTCATCTCTATTACAGGCACCAAGGTTACACTCTGACACCATTGTCCTTACTACATGCCACAAAGGGAGACATAGATCCATCCAACTCCATCAGTGCAGAGATGAGAAGACAGTAAAACTCCGAGCAGACACTGAAAGCTCCTTCTCCACTAGCTGCAGAAAACTTCGTTTCTTTGTTTGATTGAGATGTAACTGGACCATTTGTGACCGAAGGACAACTGGAATTCATTAAAGTGGCAAATGATAGAACATGTCTCTAATGCCTCATTATCCTAGTGGGACAAGCCATGCGTCCTAAGTTAGAGAAGGTGTTTAGGAATCAGAAATCAGGGATGCTGCTGTGACAGTCAGGTAGCCAAAGGTCCCAGAGGGCTGGAGGGATCCAGGGAGTTACCAGGCCTGAAGCAGCAAGCCAAGCAACCCACCCAAGCCGTCCTGATTAAATCAGGTTCCTGCTCCCCTTGCAGATTCATTACCATCGTTATTAGCATTTTTGTGTGGCTGTAACAGACCCTAGCATTTCTCTCTCAGGCAACCTGAAAGGCTCTACTTTAAGGGGAGGTGTGTGGACTCTTGCTGTGGACCTGCCTTCTGCGGACCTGCAAGACAGAGCAGATTGTTTAGAAAATTAAAAATCCAGAGGGAATAGCATGAAACAGAAAATAACAGTCTTAGATAATAGATTATTGTGAAATAGAAGACATTGTCCAAAAGAAAAGGGGAACCAGGGAGAGGGGAGGGAGGGAGGAAGAGAAAAGAAAGAAAAAAAAAGAAAGATAATATGAACAAAGCTTTTGTAAATTGGGAGAGGAAGGAGGGTTGAAAGGAGAAAGGGGGGTGAGGGGAAAAGGCACCAACCAAGATATATACCAGACAGGTACGAATTCCCTATGATGAATGTCATCGATTTGTATATCTCGAGTACCAATAAAAGTAACTTTAAAAACAGACATGTAGTCTAAGGGCTCAATTTCCAGTCAGTTTTTCCTAACCTTTTTCATTCACAAGTACAGGTGAGTATTCTAAAATCTCTGACACTTTACTAAAGGAATTAACATTTCAATGCTTTAAAAACAAAGTTTCAGAAAACAGAAAAGGGAACGTTTTTGAAAAGCAGTATTGTATACTGCTATCTGTTTTTGAAATGCAATATGGGATGTGGGGGAATGAACCAAATGTAGCATTAATGTATATCCCTATACATTAATGTCTCCTTTTAAAGTTTTATTTTGAGACAGGGTTTCCCAAGTTGCCCAGGCTGGCCTTGAACTTCTTGTGACCCTCCTCCCTCAGCCTGCCCACCAGCCAGGGCTGAGGAAGATGCCCCTCCTGACTCCTGGCAGTCTTCCGTTGCCCAGCTCACTCTGTGCTGTGCAGTCTGGCTGTCCCCTCCCTTGGGGGCTCATGAGGCATGTTTTTAAATGTTCCAGTCTCTGTCCTTTTTCTTTGAGTTTGGCTCATTGTGACTCTTAAATCTTTTACCTTAGCTGCAGCAAGATCATATGGGTGCTGGCTGCCTGCGACTTCTTTCCCTGAGTGTTCTGACCAGGTAGTGCCGTCAGTAACTCCTCTCTGTTAAGGCAAAGATAAATGTTACTCGGTGATCAAAATTTAGAGACCTACCATGAAGGATTGGAAAACAGCAATATGTTTTGACAAGCTGGTTTGACAGCCAGGCACTGAAGTAGCACTAATGATACCTTTAAGTTTTGACACATGGAAACACAATATTGACATCATATGTCCAAAAATCATAATGTTTACAGATTTCTAAAGTTTTAAATTAGCTTATTTTCAGTTCCTCAACAGAACTGGAGATTTTCTCTACCATCCTATGTGACTATTCTGTCAAAAGCTATCGTAGAAATCATGGTAGTGCTAACTTTTGAATTATTTGAGATAAACAAGTGGATTTTTTCCAACAGCTCTGGCATAAAGCAGGCGCCATGAGAAAGGATTGTAGGCATGCAGACACGTAGGCACCAGGTCAAACTTTGGTGAGTTTGTTTACTTCTCTGTGCCTCAGTTTCTCATATGTGAAATGGAAATTATGGTAGCATGTAATTTATAGGGTTTGTGGAAGCAAATAAGTGGTAATTATTTTGTAAAGCTCCCTCCAGACTATATTGCATGGAACTAGTGAATATTTACTGGCTAAGGAGGCTCCACTCTGGCTGCATAGCCCCTGCCAGAGGGACTCATGCTGTCTGCAAACTCTGACTCCCCTGAGAGTTAGAACGGGCCTTCGGGTCTCCCTGCTGTTGTGGAAGCCAGTGGCATTCCTGGGAGATCATAGCAGTGTAGCCAAAAGTTGGGCAGGGTTACCTCTGAATCGACCCAGAGTGGCATCACCTCAAGAGTCTCCAACCTGAGGGTGCCAGCAGACATGCTACCCACATAGAGAGCCAGGGGTGACTTCAGTCACCTGTGAGTCCCCAAACAGAAGCCACAGTCTTATCTACCGTTTGTCATACAATTGTGCATCTCGCCTGACACTGCCCTGTAGTCTCCCACCGTTACCGTACTTCCCAGATTAACTGATGACCAGATGTGCTGATATTCTAGGCCCTAGGAGAAGCCTGGTAAGTGTCCACTCAGAAGCCCTGTATTTCTGTCTGCAAGACAGACTGCTTGGGCACCTGCTTGGACAGAACAGGCCCTTTCACTGAGCGAGATGACTGGCTGGCGTAGACTTCGTCTTGGTCTTGGCCGCGCTCCCCTGCGAAGTTCACAAAGCCCAGAGAATCCCCAGGAAGGCCGTACTCCTGGGTAGCTCCGTGTCCCTGGCCACCTTTTGCTTTCTCCAAAATTTCTGAAAATGATCTTGAAACTTCTGGGTTGAGAACTTATCTTTTAACTAAATTATAGGCGCGCCACTTGTACGTGTCACAGGGTTTTAACAATTGCTCGTAAGATGCTGCAGAACCTTCTGAATGTCATTGAGGACGGTGTCATTACTGTACAGTTTCAAGAAAAGGGAGAAAGATCTGGAGAAATACAAAGTCTGTCTTGGCTGTTGCTTTTACCTTCAATTGGAGGTTAGTGAAAGTAAATTGCCATGGTGCAAAAAAGTTAAGATGGGTTGGTAATTTCCTGCGTATTACACATTGAGCAGAAGTTGTTCAAATTGCCACTAATATTATAGGCAGTGCTAATGGGTGTTGAAAATTAAACTAATTGGAGTCATTTTTGAAATCATGTTAGTCTGTTTCACTAGGTGATAATAAGAGTGTGAAAGACATTACCATTCCATTTATACTTTTATTAGTAATTTGATAATAAGCAATTATCCATTAATTGCTATGCCAATTATAGTTTTCTCTGTATTTGTGCATATATTTGAAGTGTATGGTAACACTGTGAGGTGAGATCGGGCTGAGATATTTGGTCCCCATTTCACAGCAAAGTGCACTGATGAGTATTAAGCATATTATTTAAAATCACATTACCAGAGAATGACGTGAATGAGCAGATACAGATACGTTTCCACACATCTATTCTACAGTCCGTCAGTTCTGCTCCATTGTTGAAGCTGAGAGTAGCAACATGCCTGCTGAAACACCCAAGTCACTGGCTCAGGAAGAACATGCAAGAAACACTAGTGTATCTCACCTTAAAGAAATCTTGTTTATAAAGAATGTCCAAGAATCTGCTTCTTTCTAGTTATTGTTATTATTATTATGATGATGATGATTTTGAGACAAGGTCTTGCTATATAGTTCAAGCTGACCTTGAACTCACCATGTAGCCCAGGGTGACCTCGAACTCATGGTAATCCTCCTGCCTCTGACTCCTGAGTGCTGGGATTACATGTGGGCACCACCATGCCCGGTTCTAATTATTTTTAAAATGACTTTCCTTGCAGGTATTATTCTGAGGACTAAATGCACAAAAAAGTAAACATTGTCAATGCAAGAGATCTTTTTTAACTGAATGCTAAAATTCTTAAGTGAGTTGTTTTTTAATGTGTTGGAATATACCTTTGATGTTTCCATGGAAAATAAAACAAAGACTTTCAAAGCAAATGTATACAGCTGTAGGGTCAAATTATACCCTTAAGTGCCCTCAAATAGCTGAATTCAAAAAAAATTAACACGACCATGGAAGACACAAATATGAACAGCTTTAGTTTATATTCTCGGATGCTTGGAATATATAGTAATGGAGAATACAAGACACTTGGCTGTGATACAAGATGGTGTTGAGCTGTAAAAGATGTGTATGTCAGTCCATTGTGAATAATGGTATCTATCTAGTCCAAATCCTCACTTGTATTATTATTTTGGGATCCTTTGCAGTTGTGGCCTTTTCCTGCCATGACCAAATATAGTGGCATCAGTAAGACAAAGACCCTGGCTGAGTGTTCTTCCTTTAGGAACCGGAATGAAAAGGGACTAAACTGTTTCCCTCACAGAGTTGTCTGTGGAGATGTAAACCTCCCAGAGACCTTAGATACCTTTACAAAACATGGCTCGTTCTTCAGAAATGTAGACATGGTGGTGAGTGTCTGTCTTCACGGGTGCTCAGTGGCTGAGTCAGGAAGATTTCAAGTTCAAGGTCAGCCTGGGCTACACCCTGAGAGCATTTCTTGGAATAAAAGAACGAGTGATACAGTTCAGTGGTAGAGCTCTTGTAGCGTCCATGCGCTCTGGATTCAATCCCCTGTACCACAAAAAAGAAAAAAAAATTAGAGAAAGCGAGAAAGGAAAACAACCATGCCAGATCTGTTAGAAGTAGTCTGCAGCACTTCAGAAGCCCTGCACCGACTCATGCCAGTTATTGGTCTGCATTTCATAAATATTTTAATTACAGAATCTTTAAAAACCTATCATTATCATATAGAATAACATAACAAAAGAACTCCTAAGTATCATAAATCTTTCAAATCCAATAACTGGATAATAATTATAGCATTATAATAGCATACTACCAAAATATTTTTGTATTATATAATTTAATGTGTTATTTACCATAAATTATACATAATACATCCTATTATACTGGATATTAATTTTAACATTTTAAATATTATATTTAATGATAATTTTAAATTGTACAGAAATATTAAAAGTAGAAGCATTATCACTTTCTAATTTCTCCTACAGAAATAACATTTCCTAATCATGTCACTTCTTTTTTTAGTTAAATCATAGATACTTCTGTTATCAGAGATATATTTAATATACTTTGGATTTTATTTTCATTTATTTATTTACTTAATTATTTTGGGTACCAGGCATCAAACTCAGGACCTTGTGCTTACCAGGCAGGCACTTATGCCACTGAGCTAAATTCCTGGCCCCTACATTGCATTTTATAGTCTATAAAACATTTCATTTTTCAATGAAATTTGAATCATATTCTATGATCCATTTTTATTTTGCTGATAATTTTAAGTAAATCATAATTTTAAATCCATAGTTTGTTGTCATATGGTAATAATTCCATCACATTTTTGATATTTGGATATTATACGTGAATAATTAGGCTGTCGAAATGACAAGCTAGTAGATATACCCAAATGGTGCAATAATTTCTTTAGATATCCGTGTTATTGGCAGTTGCCAACATAACAAAAATCAAATTCTTGGCCTAAAATTGAACTCTTGTGCTATGTTCAAAAGGTAAATTGTTAGGGAAAAATTAGGACTTATACCAGTTGAGTGTTTAATTATGTCCATATATATAGGAGCAAGGGTACATGGTTAGCGAACAGTTTTGTCATGGTTGAGATCTCATATGTCCCTCTGCCCCCAAAGTTTCCTATGTTTAACAGTGGAGCTGTTAGAGGGCAGTTGCATCCCTGTGGCACTATCTTCTTTGGCAGATGAATCCATTGATGGGTTTATAGATTGATGTGCTGTTTAGCTTTGGATCTGGTTGGAAGAGGGGTGTCACAAGGTGTCTTGCTGGAAGGTGTGACCTGGAAGGGTGAATTATTGTCCCTGGCTTCTCCTCTCTCCCTCTGTCTGCTTTCTGGATGCCACCGAATGAGTATCTCTCCTCCACCATGCCCTCTGCCATACTGTTTTTGGTCTTAGAGCCAGTCAACTGTGGACTGAAGTCTCTAAAACTAAGAACCAAAATAAACGTATCTTCCTTTAAACTGCAGGTACTGACTATTTCATCCAGCAACAGGAAGGCAAATGAATACAAAGTTAAAGGGGCAAACGATCCAGAACAGAAGAGTGTATGTTGTACAAACGAAAAGGAGACATAGGTACTTTTTCTGGACAAGTATTCTGCCACAATTAAAATGTAGAGATAGCTATACATATTTAATTACTTTTTCAGGCTTACTGAAGTAGCAATACGCACAAACCTTGGTTCAAAAAACTTTTCTAGCAAATGAAATATTTCAAATAAAAGTAGTTCAACCAGGTTTTAGGCAATGGCTCAATATAACAAAACAAAAGCATTATATATCTTGGAGGGCTGCTAGGGTAGATCAATGACAGGGAACACAAAAGAAGACTCTAATGTATCCCACATTGCAAAGAAATCACCCCGAGGAGGACGAGGTGGGGTACCGGAAATTGAAGAATTAGTATGAATTAGCCGAGAGTGAGGTGGGAAGTGGTTCCCATGTTGAAGCACAGAGAAAGGCAAGCTGCAGGTGTAAGATCACCATGAGCCTTTGAGGAACTACTTGTAAGGTGCTTTTCCTGGGTCAGAAAGGATGGAGTAGGTGGGACAGTATGACTTACTCATGAATTTTGTTAAAGAGCTTAGCATTTATTTGTTGCTGATGATAAGAAGCCAGGGAAAGGGGGAGTATCAGATATAGGCTTATGACAGATTACTTGGGCTTCACTTTATTGAGGGTTTGTGAAGACAATATGGAAAGGAGGAATATGATTAGTAATCTATCAGGCTGATAGCTTTCCAGCAGCAAATTTTTTTTTCAAATATAAAATCTTGATCCATTTTGACTTTAGTGTATGGTGATAGGCATGGGTCTATGTTCAGTCTTCAGCATGTGGAAAGCCAATTTTTCCAACACCATTTATTAAAGAGGCTATCCTTCTTCCAGTGAACATATTTAGCCCCTTTGTCAAATATCAGGTGGCTGAGTGTCTTTGTACCTATACTTGCATCTTCTAATCTGTTCCACTGATTCTCAGGTCTATTTCTTTGCCAGTACCATGCTGATTTTATGACTGTGGCTTTGTAGTATAGTTTCAATTCAGGAATTGAGATGCCTCCTGCCTTGCCTTTATTGCCCAGAATTGCGTTTTCTATTCTAGGTTTCTTCTGTTTCCAAATGAATTTTAGGAGTGTTTTCTCTAGATCTGTGAGGTATGTCAATGGTATTTTGATTGAGATTGTGTTAAATCTGTATAACAGTTTTAGGGGTATGGCCACCATATGACTGAGTTTTTGGTAGATCATTGAACAGAAGAGTTTCTACTGTCAATGTCAGAGTGTCTAGCCACTTTGTATGCTTTGAGTCTCTAACTTTAACAACTATTGTTAACAATATGTAATGTATCAACTAGCAATTTTATGATGTTACTTTTTAACTCTGTATTCTACTTTTCTTCTTGTGTTTTCTATTTTGTCTTTTTAAAATTTTCTTTTCTTTCTCTCTTAAAATAAAATTTAAAAAAATACAAAATCTTATGTTGGAACTTAATCAAAATAGGAGATAGAAAAAAGAATTCTAAAACTTCTTGGGGGCAAATTTTGTAAACCGTTGATCAAAATGAACATGAAAGGAAATGAAGTGACCGTATTGATCTAATAGTATCATGTCAGGGATCAATTCAAAGAGATGTAATGTATTCAGGAAGGAAATCAGGGGTGAATGGTTGTTTGAATACTCATACTAGAGAAAGAAAATCATTTGCAACATGATAACCATGTGCAATCCTGTGCTGAGCACTCTCTATGGATTACCTCACTTAGTGTTTACCAAAGCTCTTGAGAAGTATACCATCACAGCCCACGTTACAGATAAGGACAATGTTTCGTACTAGAAGAGTTAAGTGTAAAACTGAGCTCAGAACTATAACCAGATCTTTATGTGTTCAAGAAATACTCACTGGGAATCAGCAAGAATAGCTAGGAATAGAATCATGGGGTAGTCCTGGTTTTAGGGGATGGATAGTAGAAGGATCACCAAAATGAGATACAGAGTAACTACTAGAACCAGTATAGGTAGAGCAGTATCATGAAATCCAAGAGAATTCCAGATACTGCCATCAACTGTTAAAGTAAAGACAGAATAATGGCCATAACCATTTCAATATAGACATGGCTGGCAGCGTGATGAAAGACATTAATAAAAGCATGAGTACGGATGTCCGGCAGTGATGGACTACGGCAGTGAGAGACAAATGGAGGTGGCTGAGACCAGTGGTACAGACGCTGTCCAGCACATTTGCTTGGGAAGAGAAGGGAAAAGACTGTGGTAGTGGGAGGAGGTGGTTATTGTTGGATCAGAGACGTGAATATATTTAAGGGAACCCCACTAGTAGAGAAAAGGAGAAATTTGATGGAGTCGGACTTGATGCGGACAAACTTGGGGGCTGGTGAGCTGGAAGAGAAGCTGCCTTCAGTAGAGCAGGGACACTGATGCCTTGTGACTGGGGAAGCAAATGGGGACAGGTCCAGAGGTGGCTGATTTGCATCATGGGCCTTGGGGAAGCTTCTCTAGATGCTCTGTGAACTAGAAGATTGAATCACAGGCTAAGAGCCATGAGATGGGATCGCTTAGCAGGTTGGTTGGGATCTGAAGATCTGGAAAACATACAGTGGGATGAAAAAGCTACCAAAGAGCAAGAGCAGGATTCATAACTAGCAGTGAACACCCAGCCCAGGGCAAGAACTGTGGGTATCTGGCCCTCGTGCCCTTGAAAGTACCAGATTGCAGCCTGACAGGCCATCATCGGAGACGCTGGGCAAAAGCCCGAGCTCCCACTGTTAGCAATGGGCCATGTTAGCCCACGGAACCCCTGGCCCTAGGTGGGTAGTGTGTCACGTGGTCTTGCTTCCCTGCGGCTCTTACAGGACAGTAAGGAATAAATTGAATCCCGGGGTTGTCCCAGAGTCTGGGAAGTCACTTCTATCTGACACTGCTGTTAAACAGAATAGGTGTTACTTAAGGGAATTGTAGGGATGCCTTAATTGAACCCTTGAGATTATTATAGAGCCCAAAGAGATCAATATGGTCCTATAATCAACTGATCTTGAGACATAATCTTTGCGTTAGAAAATATGCAACAGGAACTAAAAGACACTAGCTATCTCTTATATGTCTTTTTGTTTTGCTTTGTTTTTTGAGACAGAGTCTGGCTTTGTAGTCCAAGTTGGCCTTGAACTTACTGTGGAGTCCAGGTTGACCTCAAATTTGGGGCAAGCCGCCTGCTCAGCCTCCCGAGTGCTGGGATTGCAGGAATGTGCCTGCATAATTAGCTTCCTACACTCTACGCTTATACACTAGATCCTCAGCACATGTGCTATGCCCTCAACAGTTTTCGTACGCCATACATGTGTGTGGTTACATCCTAAGCACGTTTTATATGTCCTAAGTGTGTAAGCTACACGCTTAATTATGTGTGGTAGATTGACCACCAATGTGAAGCTGTCTTAGCAGGCTTTTTGCAAAGTGAGTTCAAAGGGGTTAAGCTTTATTAAAATTCTGATTTCCAGTTGGTCATGAATACTTTTAAAAATTCTTTTTTTAAGTCAATACTTACTTTAAGTAAACTTGGATGCTGACAGTTTACAGCCCATTTAAGTTTTAAGTATTACATTTCAGTAACTGTTAATACAAAATAAGTATTGATTTTAGTTGTTAAACGTGCTTAGCGTGAGCCATAACTTACAGCTAATAAGTACCTGCTGGAAAAGAGTGCCTTGTGTCTCTGTACCCAAATGTCATCAGTGCGTTCTGATTTACAAGCGCTGCTGCATTGTCTGTGAGCGCTCCAGCTTTTCTTACACCAGGGCACCTCATTTGCCAAATATGGGAATGATCCTTTGTTCATGTTAATTGAAAATGACATCCTTATTCATAATATGCAGGTTTTTTGGTCATTAAAATTCTGTCCAAAGCCTGTCCAACTAAGGGGAAAGGCTGGGTAATGCCCAGGGCTTGTTAATCTATTGTTACCAGCCTTCTGTTTTATTCTCTTGACATGAACCGAAACAGGAAGTGTGATGTCCAAATTTTGCCTTTGATTTTGCACTCGAAGTGTAATGCTGGAGCAATAATATTCATGGTCTAAAAATGTATTTTTGGCTGAACTCATTCAGAAAGTATCCATAGGCCTTTCATTTCACTCAGGGTCCTAGAGCTAAGGCCTGATTATGCTCCCATTGGAAATATACATTCCCGCGATAAATTCTCCTTCACAGTATTAGCTATTCTTGCTGAAGTATACAAAGTATAATAGTGCAGTTGATTAACACAGTGAGCTGAAATGTGCTTTTGCAGGGGCAAAAATCTTTAACGTAAGTCAGGGTCTAAATTAGATTACTAATCATAGCCTGAATTAAGATATAGCCGAGAGCTGTGTCTGTTTAATGTCTTATTCTTTCTTTGTGACCTTATGAAAAGTAGTAAAACACACATTAAAATAATTTATATTAGATGTCAAAAATGTGTTTTTTTATACAATAAAGGTTCCCTTCCCTTTGATTAAATTTATGTTTATATTTGACACTTTCTCGAGGTACATAAATTCGCCTGGTAGTGAAAGTCCACATGCTCACGGTATCCAGGGCCAGGCTGAGTTGAATTTGGACACATGACATAAATAAAAGTGGTTTTATGTTTCACCTTCATCTGGTAGGTGAGCACTCCACCTTTTCTTGTGAAACATAATCGGTTGTGACATGGCAAAATTAGATCCTGGCTATTTATTATCTTCTGAAATCAAACCCCATAACTGGGAAAGCATGTGGCAGGTCTGCTGGGGCAGCTTGCATGCAGCGGGAAGGAGAGTGCTCCAATCTTATAAGCTCAAGGTGATTTTCGCCAACATCTTGAGCATTTTAATTAATTACCCTGAAAGATTGAGTAAATTATTATTTGAATACTTTATGGCATCACATGTTAACATTTCAAGGACAAAGTGCTGTGCTTGGTTTTCAACAATGCTTCATCTGTCAGAATATATCTTTGAAATTTATGTCATTTGCTGCAAAGTAAAGCAGGGACAGAGCTGGAGTCCTGTGAATTATTAGGGGACACAAGAGTCAGAGTGCTCTATCTCACAATTAAAGGAATATTTATCAATATCTGATTTTAAATTAGAAATTCACAAAATTAAGGGTGCAATTGACTAGCTGGATTTTCTACAAACGTATGAAACAAAATTGGCTTTCTTTGATGAAAGATGATGAAGTTTTTCTGATTTTATTTTAACCACTGGCAAAGTTGAAAGCATAATCAATTGAAATTCAAATTGGAGAAAACAAAATTCATGAGGATGGTCTTGGGCATGCCAGTGTCACCCTGGGCACTACACTTTGCAAATTATGTTATGAAATGCGTGCTCTTTTGTTTATGCTCATAGATAAAAGGTATTTCAGCTTAGGTATCAACATCTTTAAAAGTATATATTTCATTTTCAAAGCATTTGTCACCCTGCAGAAAGCCTTGCATGCGGAGTATGATAAAATCTGTTTAAAGGTAGGAAGTGCATAATATGTCATATGCTGTTTAGTTGGTCTTTGTAACCAATAATAAGTGTCTCACTGCAGAAATAATCTTTCTTGCTCTGTAAGGGCACTCAACCTTTTACTAACTTCATCCTACTATCAGTAGATTAGATTAAATCCCCATTTACTGCATCATATTAATATTTTCAATGGCACACTAATCCAAGAAATAAATGTGTCAGTTTCTATGGCTACATCGTAATGGGCATAACCATCAGACAGTGCCTTAAGGCCACATAAAAGACTTAATGTACAGATTGAATAGAAGCACATTATTTATTACAGAGCTATCAAACCGAGAAATTTAGCAATCTCATTTTTTAGATTTGCTCATTTGACCCGGGCCAATTTGCCCGACTGATAATATTGAATATTTAGTATCACAATGTTTTTGCAGTTTTAAGGATAAAGTGATTCAGATTAATTTGATTCCAAGCAGTTTGTTGAATTGAACGATTTCATGTCTTTGAGATCTTTATTGATAACTTTTCCTTTTTTGGTCTTAATGACTTAAAATTTTAGTGGGGCCAAGGAATAGGTCTTATAAAATAGTCCTTTATAATACTGATGACAAGAGTCTGTTTATCAAAAACAGTGAAAGGAGAAATGGAAACATACGTCTTCGGCTTGGTTCTGTCATTTGGGTAGGGACTTTGGTGAGAGGGAAGCGTGGGGTAGAGTTGGGGAGTGGGAAAGCATACTGCTTATGTCCCCCACACCCCAAGAGTAAGTGAAGTCACGCACAGGGCAGGGGTTGGAGAGATGGTTTTCTTCATCCTGAACAACTGCAACGGGCCACTCAGAGGAAGAAAGATTTGTGAGGAGAAAACAACCTCTCTTCCTTCTACAATGGTAAGAAAATGCTAGGAACATTAATTAAGAGTCCCTCTATGAATACCAAGCCTGTCATCTCCCTTCCAAACACTGCTGTGGAACCAAGAAACAAGATGGAAAGTGACAATTTCAAATTGATGATTTGACATCATATAATCAAAGCGTTGGAATCTCTCTCTCCATCTCCGTCTCCCTCTTCCTCTCCCTGCCTCCATCCCTCTCTCTACAGCGCTGGAAATCAAACTGAGGGCCTTGCACCGGTGCATGTCAGCACCTGCCCCCTTTTCGGAAGCGTCTTACTAAGTCACTCAGTTGCCTGGGCTGGATTTGAACTTGTGACCCCTCTGCCTTACCCTCTCCAAGTGCTAGGATTCACTCTTTCTGTGCTCACACCATTATGCTCACTTGGATTCACTGTTTCTTAAAAAAGAAGATAGACAAACTAATTTAGAAATTTGCTCCACCTGTTGGTTCCTAATAGCTAAAAACTGTCGTACTGGAATCTTACTAATTTTTGCTTATTCATTCATTCAACCTCATGTAAAAATTGAGGAGTTGCTTTCCTTAAAATACAGGAGTTGAGTAGTCCACAGGTCAAAGGCTGTCTGGATCAGTGCTATAGAGCAGTAGATGCAGGATGCTAAAATTTTCAGGCAGATATGAAAATCCTACTTTTGACTATTTTTATATTTCTGTGTTTGAATTGTGCTCTTCTTTGCATGATTTAGCATTGAAGCAGACTAAGTCTCTGGAGTTACTACTGCAGAATATTCATTGGCATAGGCATTTATATTTATATTCCACATTATATATTTTTTATTTTGAAGGGAAATGATAAAACAGTGTTTCAAAACAAGCTAGTAGGAGAGGTACAATAATTAATACATTGCATGTTGTTGTCTTCATAGTAGTTATTCAGAGGACAAGATATAGGCGTGATACTTTGTCCAAATAGCATCAGCACGAATCTTTTTTCAGTGAACTAAGAGGAATAAGTTGTATAACAATCTTGACTATCTTGTGTATACATATTGTTTTCTTTTCCCTTCCTTCCATTCCCCTTCGTCAGTTTGTCTTTTTTTCCCAATTCACAGTATCTGTTGTACATTTTGAACCTTATTTACTCATTTAGTCCCTCACACTAGTGAGACAATGTGATGTTTACACATGTGGGTCTGATTTATATCACTTACGAATACAGTTTCAAGTTGTATCCGTTTACCTATAAAACTCTCCAGTTTATCCTTCTTTGTGGCTGAGTAGTACTCCATTACATTAAAAAACACATCTTTTTTATCCATTCCTTGATTGATGGGAATTTGGGTTGTGTCCAAGATTTTTTCAAATTGTGCTTCTATAAATATGGGTACACATATATTGCTGTGGTATGATGTTTCTAATTCTTCTGGGAAGATATCCAGAAGAGGAATAGCTAGTTCAAATGGGATCTCTAATCCTATTTCTGAATACTGATTTCCATAGTGGTTGCACCAGTCTATACTCCCACCAACAGTGCAGAAGCATTCCTTTTTCCCCACAGCCTCTCCAGCATTTGTTATTGGTTGATTTTTTGAAGGTAGCTATTCTTTCTGGGTTGAGATAGAATCTCAGTGTTGTTTTAATTTGAATTTTTTGAAGGACCGATAATGTTGAACATTTTTTCATGTATTTATTTGCTGTTTGTATTTCTTCATCTGAGAACTGTGTATTCATCTCAGATGCCCATATTTGGATTGGATCTTTGAATTTGGAGTGTCTGATTTTTTTTTCAATTCTTTATATGTTCTAGATACAAGTCCTGAGAAACAACTGCCTATAATGTATTCCCACTCTGTGGGTTTTCTTTTCACTCTGTTGGTGATTTGTTTTGCAAAATCTTTTTAATAAGGTGAGATCACATTTGTTTGATTCTTTGTAGTATTTCCCTCGCAGTCTGGATTTTGTTCATGAAGTCTGCTTACACCTATGTCTTCGAGATTTCTACCTATTTTCCAGTAAATTTAGTGTTTCTGCTTTAATATTTAAATGTTTGATCCATTTTGACTTAAGTTTAGTGCATGGTGATAGACATGGGTCTAATTCCAGCCTTTGGCATGTGGAAAGCCATTTCTTCCAGCACCATCTATTAAAGAACTACTTTTCTGCCAGTGAACATGTTTGCTCCTTTGTCAAAGACAAGGTGATTGAGTGTGTTTGAGGTTGCATCTGCACCTTCTATTCTGTTCCACTGACCCTCAGGCCTTCCCAGTACCATGCTGCTTTTATCATAATAGCTTTGTAGTATAATTTCAGGTCTGAGATTGTGACTCCCCCTGACTTGTCTTTGTTGCGAAAATTGCTTTTGCTATTAGGTCTCTTTTGTTTCCAAATGAATTTTAGGAGTGTTTTCTGTAGACATGTGAGGTATGCTAATTGTATTTTGATTGGGATTGCATTCAACCCACATAGCAGTTTTGGTAGTATGGCCATTTTCACAATGTTGTTTCTTCCTATCCATGAGCAAGTGATATCTTTCCATGTTCTGAATTCCTCTTCAATTACTTTTTTTTAAAGTACTGTAGTTCTCAATTATAAATCTTTTACTTCCTTTGTTAGATTGATTCCTAAGTATGTCATTTTTGTGATATTATTGTGAAGGGTATGCGTTCTCTAATTTCACTCTCTGTGAATCTGCTGTTTGTGTACAGGAATGCTATTGAGTTTTGAGTGTTGACTTTGTATCCTGCCACACTACCCAACCTGGATGTTAAATCTACAAGTTCTGTGATAGGTCTTTTGTGGTCTTTGATGTACAGTATCATGTCATCTGCAAATAATGATAATTTAACTTCTTCCTTTCCTATCTTTATTCCTTTTATTTCTTTCTCTTGTCTAAGTGCTCTGGCTAAAGTTTCCAGAACGATATTGAATAGTAGTGATGCTTATAGACACCCTTATCTTGTTCCTGATTTTAGAGTGAAAACTTTAAATTTTTAACCATTTAATGTGATGTTAGCTGTTGGTTTGTCGTATGTGATCTGCATTATATTTAAACTAAAACTAAGTAGTATTTTAGTTTGGGTGCTGGGTAGAAAATATTAAAAATGTATGATCTTTTACTATTTCTAGAAATTTGTTGAGAGACAAAATCATTTTTTTCTAATGTCCTTTACACTCCCCTAAGAGAGCTACTATAATCAGTATAAATTGTACCATTACTCCAAAGTTGACATTTCTAGAATTTCATGTGTCAGTAAAATTATAACACAGTATAAGGAGTCAGTGGTAAGACAAGAAATACTTAGCAGAGCACTTTAGTGGTTTTAAACAAGCCCTCCCAACTTACTGAAGTCTTAAACTTTATGTTCTGGAAACATTTATTTCTGGTAAGTCCAAATAATCCTCATGACAGTATTTTGTCAGCCCTAATGCTAAGAAGAAGCAAAAGATATTAATAGTAGGTAGCTTAAAGTTTAGAATAGAAACAAAGTTACTTCGATAATTAGCTTGAAATAACATGCTTGCTTGGAATGGTATATTTTTATTTTACCAGAATAGGACCTGTTCTGCAGGTAAAAAGTGGCTAATACAGACTTCTGTGGCTCTTCTCCAGCACAATGTGAAAACAATTATCCTTTCATGTTTCTAAGACATGAATAAGGGATCTTTGTTCTTGAAGAAACACCCATCTGTACAGTTTTTCTTTATCTCTCTAGCATTTGGTTTACAATTTGATAATAAAAACATAATATTTTAAGACTTCTTTCATAATTCAAGTACAAATACCTGGAAAGCCTATTTTAAAATAAGTATATACTGTTTTTATAAGCCTAGTGAATGGAGTAAGTATTTCAGTAAGAACATTCAGTGATGAAGTCATATGGAAAGTTATTTAAGTCTGTGGGTACATTTCTTTAATGTAATGTTTCTTACCATAAAAAATTTTTATAACTTGAACATTTAAAAGGATTATGTGTATGGTGGTATCTAAAACATTTTAGTACAGCGTTGTGTTGGCAATTAACATGCATATAGCAACAAGTGTCTTTTGTAGCAGTAGTGTTTTTAAATTGGAGTTTTAAAGTGTGAGGGTTTTTCTGTTCTGAAGATTGATTGTGAATTCAGATAGGATTAATGCAAATTTTCCTCTCGCAAAGAAACGTGAAAGGATATTTCTACAGCATTTTAGTCCTAAAAGAGTGAGTTATCGTTTCTTTCTCCCATGGTCATTAACAATGATAGATGTACTTGGTGCAGAGTTCACCTGCATTATTGTCAGTAGCAGGACTGGCGACAGCGTATTTATTACAGGAGGGGTGACAGAGACATGAAGACAGGAGCAGAGTTCACTTGTTTTTTTGTTTTTGTTTTTGTTTTTTTATACTGAAATAAAATATAATCATTCACTAAGCTTTCTTAATAGTGTTTATTTCAAAACACTTGTATAGCAAATATATTTCATCTCCATAAATGTTCCTTGTAGTGATGATTTTAAAACAAATGTCGAAGCATTTATTTTTATTTTGTTTCTTCAGTAAACCTGCCCAATAGCCAAACCTATTTGAATATCTCTTTAAAATGCCATTTGAATTGTTGCTAAGAGGACTGTTTGATTGTTGAGAACTAAAGAGTATTTAAAATAGAGACAGCTAGCATTTAAATTGGGATTTGAAATTTTGCTTAGATAAATTTGATGAGATGTAGGCTCCGAGGTAAGAGTTACAAAATGAGCTTATACAGCCCGTGCTGGAAGCTGCCCCGCTCCCCTTCCTTCTTTCCCCTCCCTCCCCCGTCTAATTTTAGCCTATTAAGACAACTCCACTTGGAATTTCATTCCAGAGTTACCATGTTGATTGTCCACTGAGACACAAAGGGAAGCCTGTCCTTCCCTGGAGTGGGCTTTCCTGTCCCTCCCCTCCAACAGCAGAAGTCCAAAGTAGCCTCTCTGGTGGAAATACCTGACGGACTGAATTCCTACAGTGAGGAAGGGAGGGGCTGGGGCAGTTGTACATGAAACTGAATGAATATAAGGTTACTTTCCTCTCTAATTTTAGAACAGAGGAGAGACAGAGATAAAGGACACAGTGTTTTCTCTCATTACTTTATAGAGAAATCACACAAATTCACAAATGTGGGAACACCTGAGTGAAGATATATTAAAAGAAAAGCCGAAAGACATTTAATCACTTAGTTAAAAAAAATCACATGACTTCATGTTACACTTGTGAATGATTGTGGTTGAAACAAAGACATTCTAAAGTATGTTACATGGTAAGAATATTAGCCTCCCTTTCCAATGAGGGAGAATTCTTGTCTTGCTCATTTTCCTCAGAAATAAGCATTGTCTCATATCTAGAAGGTATTTAATAAATATGTGCTTAATGCATGTCTGGAAAATAGAAATGTAAACAGTGTGTAGACCTTACATGGAGTTGTGCCCATAAACATGTGTTAGGGGAGATGCCTACAGCTGCACACAAGGTTTGCGAGCGATGCACCTTTAGGTTTTAAGCAGATTTTACGGTACGGTCTGCAGGAGGAAATCATGTGCCTCACAGCTCAAAGCCCAGACCCGGTGGACAGTGAGGCCCTCGGTGACCAGACTGACCTGCTGGAGAAGGGTGAGGTCAGCTCCCCAGTGCTCTGCGGAAGATTTTCTTTAAAGGCACTCTTCACCGCAGTGGCGATTCACTTCCAATTTTCAAAGCCCTTTCTGGAGTAGAACCAAGTCCAACAACTCAAACATATTAGTTAATAAAATGGAGTCAAACATCTCTAGCTGTGGGCCTATGATGTGACATTACCAAGAACAGGATACAGCTGAAGCTGCACTAGCAAAAAGCTACTCTGAGGTTGTCAGGATACATTAAATTACTGCTGTAGTTGACTGGGAATATTCAGATCAGCGAACCAGGTTAAGCAGATCTCTGATTATTATGATTTAAGCTAAAACCATTTTATTTTTTCTCTCCCTTATATATATTTGATGGACCAATTGAGTTGTGGGGAATGGAAAAATACATACACATAATTGTTAGTAAAGGGACAGTACAGGTTTACCTTGTTAAGTGTGCCACGCGGTGTTTTATTTTATTTTTCCAGATGACTCCCCGTATAGGTATCTGCGACTTTTTGAAGGACGGGGCTGCGCCAAGCCCGGGCTGTAGTTCTATCCGCTACCTCACCGCTGCCTTGGCCACGATGCGAAGGAACCTGCTGCCTCACCGTTCTTACAACTCAGTTATTAGGGTTTCACAAGTACCGTGAGAATAAAGCAATTCCAGACTTGCTTTATTCCGCTTTTCATAGACATCATGTACAGACATTCACTTTTTTTTCAAGTACTACTTTTCAGAGATACTGAATGATACTGGGGACATATAATCAATATGTGAAATTTAAAAATGACCATTGAAACCACTGCTGCATAGAACCCTCTTCCATTCCACCACTGCAGAGATGCTAAAAGGCATAAAGGAATGAGGGTGCAGTGCTTACGGTGTATGGAGGAGCCATACCTTTACTTGTGCTGTCTATGATTCTGAATTCACTTGCAAACGCCTTTCCACACACAACGGAAGTCTTTCCGTGAAGCCCTCCACGTGTGCCGTCCGCAGAACAGGGAAGGCTGATGACTTGAGGTCACCGACAGGTGGGCTCCAGGCCCTTGGAAACCACGACTCGCAGATACTTCCCTAGACCTGCAGGGACCGTGGTGGCTCCAGCCACTTGCTTGCCACGTCCGTTCTGTCAGTGTTCAAAGGCGCCTATCAGACGGTACTTCCCAAAGCTTGGGATGTGGCACAGGTAGAGTAACACTTTTTGCCCTATTTTCTTTTTTTCTTCCTTTTTTCCCTGCTCCAGCGTTGATTTACCTTCTCCGACAGGAGCACACATTCCCAAGTGCAGCCAAGGCCCTCCGTGAAGCAACAGATTGCAGCTCGCTGTGCCTAGCATTTGTCTTGCCATGATTAAGGGACCAAAATGATTGTTTCGTATACAGTGTTACCAGCCTTTGAATTGCTTTTATTCTTTAGAGTCCAATAAATAAATTTTCCTGTTTTAATAGCCCATTTTCTACATCATAGCCCTTAGCAAACAAGCAAGAATCAATAAGTATCGAACTTCATTCGGTATTAACCATGTAAATAAAATGTCAGCTGTTGAGGCTCCTAGTCTAGAAAAGTCTCAGTCTTCATCAAGGCTCTCTGGACCCTTTAGACTCCCGCCAGGGGGAAATTTGTGCAAGAGTAGATCTCTTGCAGAGTAACAGCATTTCTGCATGCTGTACTGTTCAGGGAACTCTGAGACGGCTCTCAGAGACCCAGGGGTTGGAGCAAGGAACCACGAGTTCTTGGGTTCTCACAAACGTCATGTCTCTCCTGGTCTCCTATCACCTTAGAAGTGAATGGCTTCCCTGTGCAGAGAATTCCTGTTGAAATGTAACTAAAGAACACACTGAATTTCCACACACCCTCAAGAGCAAATAAAGTACTTCCTGACGTACCTGAGAGGAAGGAAGGAAGGTGAGCACACCGCACGGACATGAGGTGTATGAGGCAGAGGAAAGAGCGCATGGCCCCGTGACTGTAGGCTTTAGATCACAGGGGCCCAGTGTAAGGCAAGTGGCCATCCTGATTAAAGGAGGCTTCTTAGAGACGCAGATCTCAGAACCCAGGTGCGTTTCCCAGGCCGCGGGGTCCAGTGCCGAGTGCCCGACCTGTGAGAGGACCTCGGGAATGCGGGAGCTATGTGATTTACTCTTTCTGACTCTTTCTGCATTCACTGATCTGGGTGAAACGAGAAATAACACAGGTTGAATATCCCTTATTTCAGAGGCTTGGGATCAGAATGATTTCAGATTTCAGATTGTTTTTCCCTTTCCTCTTCTGTGGGGTGCTGGGGATCAGACCCAGGACTTCCTGAATACTGGGAAACAGTTGTGTCACTGAGCCATTCCCCCAATGCTATGAATCATAGTTATGTGTGATTTCACTCCAGTTTTACCAGTGTGATTTTGTTTGTTTGACATGAGGACTTGAATCCAGAACCTTCACATTGAAGATCCTCCACATATAAACATAGGGAGAGCAGATCTTGCTAAATGACTACCTTGCCCGAGCTGGAGTCACACTCAGTGCCCCCCTTCCTTGCCTCCCACAGTCTTGGGGTGACTGAGGTGGACTGCCACTCCTGGTTACGCTAATCTTTCATACTCCGCGTCTGTGGCATGGCTTTCCCTTCAGCCCTCTGGTGTGCCGGCTTGGAGAGTCACCGACGGCTCCCAGCCAGGTCGCTTCTGTCCTTCCTGGACTGACTTGGATGTGCGTGGTGGGGGGGAGCTCCCTCTGCTCCGAACCCTCTCTTGGGTTCACCGTGTCTTCCTCTCTTTGTCCTCCTGAACTAAAGCTGCTCAGCTCCCCGCCTGCCCCCCTGCCTGACCCCTGGATGCCCAAGCCCTTGGCACTGCACTTTCCTCTGCTGCCCTGCTCTTTGGCCTAACTCTGGTAGGCTCTTGCCACAGTGTGGCTGCAACTCTGTGCTGCTGACTGCACACCAGTTTCACAGCTACAAAAGCAAAGGAGGAAAAAATATATATTTTTGTCTTTTTAGGTTCTTAGCTGGGGGCCCTGTAATAAAAACATCAATTAATGAGAGAAAAACAAGCAAAAGTATTTATTGTGAGCTGTACATGGCACAGATCCCTTCCTAAGGAAATGAAGAGCTGACACTGTGGTTAAACCTGAGGGTTTCCTTCTAAGTTTGGTGAAGAGTAGAGAGTCAAGGAAAAAGGTGATAGGGGAAGGCTTATGAGCTGAGCGCAGTGAGCGAAAGGGAAGTTAGTGTCGCTTGCTGGTCCAGGTCCCTCTCAGCATCGCTCCTTTCTCAGACTCCATCTTCAGTGCTCAGATCCTTTCAGCTTTAAATTTTCAATCCAATAGGGCAGAATGGTGCATATCCGTAACTGCAGCACTCTGGGGAACTGAAAGTTAGAGCCTAGCCCAGGCAATTTAGCAACTGGACAATCTAGTAAGACCCTGTCTCAAAATATAAACTGAAAAGGGCTGGAGATGGAGCCCAGTGCGAGAGCCCTGCAGCCCTGGGTTCAATTCCCAGGACCCCCTCCGGAAATTTCCAAAGCGCTGTATTTTTTAGGGTAGCACATTCTGAACTCTTGTCACTGGAATCTGTCTTCTTCTGGACCTTCAGTGTAAAACTCTGGGAGTCCTATCTGAAACCCAGTTCTTTAGCCTATTAATAAAAATCAGGTTTTTTTAAGAGAGATTGGTCCTTATTTCTGCTTCCGGAGTGACCGTCTCCTGGCCGTTTCATCACAACAGACTTTCTCTGCAGTGCTGCCCTCAACTCGGTGGCAGGTGGCACAGCGCTAACAGTGGCCTCCTTTTTCTGAGTCACAACTCAATTTTCTCTTCCCTGTAGCAGCCGCTTGTTTTGTCCGGCAGCAGCCTTCCACCTTCGTGTCCATCAGCTGGTGCCAGCCCGTTGTTTCCAGAAGCTAGAGTCTCATTTGTCCTCTGATGGATGTGCATTCCCACACCTCCGCTTTTCTATCGTGCTCTCTCATCTCAGATGCTCACCCAACACTCACTTACTTGATTTTTTTGTTTCCTTTCAGGATGAAGAGCCACAGTTTCCTTATAAGCTTTTGCTAAAGTTCCAATTTATCTTTATTTTCTTCCTTTGACTTTAGTCTTTATCTGTAATATCCGTAAGAAGTCCACTGTATCTTTGAACTTAATATCATGCTATTCTTCCATTGAATTTCATTTCTACTTCCTCATTCATTGTAATTCAATAACATCTCAACAATCAGGTTCTTCTCTAAGCAGCAAAGCATTTTTTAAAAAAGTTAGGTCGATCTGTGTAGCTTATTAAGTATGTAGCTGATACATATTCATTCATGGATTATTGTTTAGCTTTTTCCTTTGCATTGTTAGGGACCGAATGCAGGCCATGGCACATGCTAGGCAAATGCTCTAACATTGAGCTAAATCACTGCCCCTTTTTAAAAGGTTTATTTTTTGGACAGGGTCTTGCTAAGTTGCCTAGGTTAGCCCTAACTTGTAGTTCCATATATGCACCATCGCGCGCGGCTGATGATTCAGTCTGTGCCTTGTTATTTTTCCCTACTATATAAGTCTTCAGCTTTTTGCTGAGAAATATAAATTTATATCTTTTAAGTAGGAAACATATTTGCAATTTAGGCACCCGTATATTTTTAAGCACTTATCGTGTAAATACTTGGGCAGCAGTAAAAGTAGAGAAGAACACAAGTTCTTTGCCGCTCTTCAGTCAGTTTCACGGATATTTGTTCAGAGAGTGAATATGTGGCATGTTCGCTAACAGATTTATTGGCAGAAGTAAAAACTGAGAAATTAAGTCACCATCCAGGGTTATTTATTTGTAGCAGTGTTTATTGCTGTGGATTAAAGTGGGGGATTGAAATTGATATCTGGCTTTACACTTTTGATCTATAATGGTCCCAAAAGTTTCACATATTCAGGAGTGGGGTTTCTGAAGGGTGATTGGATCATGGGAGTTCCACTCATCTGTCAGTTAATCCACTGAGGAGTTCATAGTTGAATGTGCTGCTAGATTGTGCTGCTAGTTGGACAAGGTGAGGGGCATGACCTGGAAGGACACAGTTCTGTCCCCAGAGTCTCCCGTCTTACTGCTTCCTGGCTGTCGTGACATGGCAGAGCTGTTCCTCTACCACATCCTCCCACCGTGCCATTCCTTCTTTGGAGCCGACCAACCGTGTATGAACTGAACCCCTGAAACTATGAGCTAAAATAAACTTGTAAGTTGTGATTGCTGGTATGTTGTCTACTAACAGGAAAGTGAAGTAATAAACACAGAATATTGGCACCAGCCATTGCTACGATTATACCTGACCATATGGGGAAGAAGACTTTGGAACTAGTTTGTGGGAGGAGTGTGGTAAAAATTAGAAATCAAGCTAGAGAAGCTCTAGAATGCTGTAAGCAGTTTGATGGGCAATTCTTGGCAAAGTTCAGAAGATCTGAATGCTGATAGGAAGGTAGACAATAAAGGCTAGAGCTAAGGGAATAAGGACTGTTTTCTGGAAAATGGAATAGAGGACGTGGATGTTAGATTCTCGCAAAGGACTTGTTTTTATTTTGCCCATGTTCTAAGACTTTGCATCAGGGTGAATTTAACGATGGTAGACTAAATCGGTGAAAGAAATTCCAAGGTGCCCCAGTGATCGTGCTATGGCGCGAGTACTTCTGGCTGCTTTTAACCAGAGCTGCAGTGACTGTCAGGAGTAAGAAGCAGAGCGGAAACGATTTGAAAATTTTGCAGTTTGACCAGAGAGAAAGCGTGTGCAAAGCTGGGGCTGAAGAGAATGTGGCTGATAAAAATATTAACACCATTAAAGAGAAGCACTAGGAAAGAGATGGCTTGAGGGTATCTCAGGCCCAAGGGCACGAAAAGGTTAAACTTTCTTGAAAACGCTATGAGACAGCTCCACAGTACCTTGCTAATTTAGGGTCACACAGGGACATGTCTCCTGGAGTTCAGCCATCTGTGCCCTCAGAAGTCACTGCAGTCATCTGGATTGCGGCTGGGCACGCAGAATGCAGGAGCCTTGGGGTTACGGAGGTTTACGTGCAGACCGCAGAGGAAGAGCGGGAGGCCGGGGCGTGTGCACCCGAGAGGGCAGCGCATACAGCTGTGAGAATGTGGCTGAAGGTGCGAGGGAGACTCCAGCAAATTGGAAGTGCCAGGAATACAGACTGTCATCCAAGGAAAACTGCAGCAGTGCACACAGCCAACCCAGGAGAGAGGCCATGTGGGTCTCTAACTAACAAGACCAGAGCGGCAGGGCTGCCTAAGCATTCTGGAGCTCGCGTTTCACTGCAACCTGCCCTGTCCAGGCTGCCAGACACGCAGCTACAAGATGGAATGTTTGCCCTTCTGGGTTTCAGTCTTGCTTCAGTTTGGTTTCTTTTATTCCATCTTCTTCCCTTTTAAAATGTTGAAAGTATATTTGTTTCTTTTTGATTTTTACAGGTGCTCACAGGTAGGATTTGCCCTGAGTCTCAGAGGAGACCTTGGTCTTAGATTTAGAGTAATGTTGGAACTGTTAAGACATTGGCAATTTTTACAATAGACTAAATGCATTTTGCATAATGAGAAACGAGCCTTTTTGGAGCCAGCATCCAAATGTTACAGTTTAGGTCTGGAAGGTCCTCCAAAACTTTCATGTGTTCAGAGTTGGAGTTTTTGGATAGTGATTGGACTATTGAGGTGCAAATGGATTCATTTCTAGGAAGTACGTTTATGACTTACCTACCCATTTATTTCTAAAGTAGCGATCGTCCAAGTGCTTGAGAACCCACCTTAGCAGAGAACCCAAGTTCTTTGCCTGCCTTCAGCTGAATAGATGTTTGTTTAATGAATGGACATATACCATGTTTGCAGAACGTTTGTTAGAGAAATTAACAACTGAAAAATTAAGTGGCTGCCCAAGATTATTTACTCTGTACCAAAACTTAATGGCATGGATTAAAGGGGAGGACTGAAATTATTGTGTGCACAATGCAAGCTTTAAAAAAAAGACAGTGTGAAAATAACATTTTGTGAGCTTTTAATTATAATGCTTTATCTTTGCATAATAATATTTCTAAGTCATTCTAGGCTTACATTATTTACGTAGGTGAAAGGCCTTGTAGGGAATACACAGTCACAATTCAGGAGCATATTTTAGAGGGCAGAGGAGAGCGCTGAGCATATTATGTTATGTCATTTCTAGATGGAACACTTAATTTTATGCAAGTCAATTCTTCCGAATCTGTCTAGGGCAAGACCCTTGATTTCCATTAAGTAGATTTATGAGACCATGAACATTCTTCCATAGCTCAGAAATTTGTGTTTAATTTTCTGGGATACTGTCCAATAATAATGTGTAAACCACTAGAATGCTGTAATAGAAAAACTAAGATAAAATAATCTTCTACTATATATGCTGGCTTTAAAATAAATTGACCTCTAAATATAATGACTATTATCCTCACACTCTCACAAGCCCCAACAGCTATTTGGTTTCAAACCATGTATTTAGTATGTTTTTGTCAAAACATCTTAGATATTTGCCATTGCTGTTGTTTTTATTTTATTTTTGATGTGTTCATCATGGTTTCTAACGCATAGCGGAGGGATGTTTAATAAGATGTAGACCTTACAGTGGTTCCAGAATCTCAAAATTCATATAACGGTGATACCTGGAATATTTCTAACTTCGTCTACGATGAGAAGCAGAGCATAAATAGAGATTTGTTTGTTCCCGAATATCAGTTATATGGGTTGCTTGTGAGTATTTAAAGTCCCATCTCAGAATTTCAACTCCACTGTGACATTGTGCATTGAAGTGCAGCATGGAAGAGACTGCATAGGACAAGCCTGGGCAGCTTAGGAAGACCTTACCTCGGAGGCAAAAAGGATGAAACAGGCCCGATGTACAGCTCAGTGGTCGAGTGCATGCACAGTCCTGGGTCTAATCCCCAGCACAAAAGGAAAAAAGTAGTGCACACACCTGAGGGTGTTCCTTATAGCAGAAGGTGTGCTAGGCCCTGGGTCTAATCACCGTGAAGGAAGGAAGGAAGGAAGGAAGGAAGGAAGGAAGGAAGGAAGG